>VMDO01013437.1:0-58237 GCA_007922755.1 Pedetes capensis
CAAAATGATATTGTACTGTAAAGGAACAGCTTTCCTTTTCCTTAGTGGAAAGATGTCTATTATTGGTACTGTATATTGAAAGTTTGATTTCCTAAAATGTCTTATATATGTTACTGATAGAATGTGCCATGGTTTTGATAGTTATTAAGTGTAAAATTGTTTAAGTTGTAATTAGAAAAGGAAAATTGTGATGGTGGTATGTGAATTATAAAGCTTTGAGAAACTCTGATTTAATTTATTTTAAATAATTAAAGATAATTTCCGTAAATGAGAGATGAAAATGCACTTTAGGTGGAAATTAAAAAACAATAAGTTGGAACTGAAAAAAGAATATTGCAACAGTATAGATGAAGGGGTTTATACTAATTGAAATAAGCCAAGCAACAACAACAAACAATTCTATTCTATCTCACTTATAAGTGAAATCTTAAAAAGTCAAATTCATAAAAGCAGAGAGTAGAATAGTGGTTTCCAGGGACTAAAAGTGGAGAAAATGAGGAAACATTGGTCATGGCTACAAAGGGATGAATAAGTTTTTGTCGGGAGAAATTGGGAGGAAATTGACAAAAACCCCAAAACTGGAAAAACAACTAAATCTAGGGAAAATGAAAGTAACTTGATTGTACATTTGTACAAAACCCTTCACAAAGCCCCCAAACATGATTGGACAATTGGACTTAAAGCTGATTGGCTCAGGCCATTCCATGGGTGAGCTATATAAGGAGCTGCACTGTGGCAGCTTGACCCTTCTTTTCCTTTTTTGCCTAGACCTTTGACTACCAACAAGGAAAGATCCCCTTTTTTGCCCAGACCACCGATGAGGAAACAATTCCCTCCACCCTCTCGCCTGGACCTTTGGTGAGGAAGGAACGCTCGCCCGCTGAAACCATCAACAAGGAAAGAACTCACTATCTGTCTGATCACTGACAAAGCAAGAACTCTCTCCTCATGACCACCAACACCACCAACACGGGTGTTTGTCCCTGGAAGGCGAAAGTGCCCGAGGCTTTTCCTTTCTCCCATTTCCCCCAGCGTCCCAAGGGCCACAGGAGTCCCGTGCCCTTCACCCGAGGGTCCCTAGTGAATTGTGTTTAATATCTGTGTGTGCAGCGCTGCTGACCTTCAGAACATCTGGGCCAGACGGGGAGGCGTGCACCCCACAAATTTTGGAGGTCTAATCTACAGCAGGATATATCAGTCAGTTTTATGTTACTACAACAAAATACTTGAGACAATTAAATTCATAAAGAGCAAAGGTTCAAGTCCAATACCAGGTGGCCCCATTGGTTTGGCCTGTGGATGGCACATCATGGGAGCATATGTGAGAGGAGTCAATCATATCTAGAACAAGAAGAGGAAGAAAAGAAGGAGATGAGATACTCTGGTCCCACAATACCTGTGAAAGCACACTCCTAGTGATCTCAGGACCACCTAAAGATTCTATCACCTTCTAATACAGCCACCCTGGGTACCAAGCCTTTGGGGGACACTCATCTAAACCATGGTGACTGTTATTCATAGTACTGTATTTTACACTTGAAATTCACTAAGAGAGTAGATCTTCAGTGTTCTCACTATAGACATCAAAAACTCATAGTTCTGTGAGATGGCAGATTGGTTAACTAGCTTGATTGTGGAAATCCTTTCACTATATAAATATCAATATGTTACATAGGACTCAACTATACACAATTTTTGTTTGCCAAGTATGCCTCAACAGAAATGGAATAAAGCAAGAATGTGAAGAATGTGTCTGTAGCAGGGGGTTTGCCATACATGGAGAGGCTTCTTTGATACAACATGCACTTTTGAAGGCACCTGCTGATGGCAAAACTGAGTCCAAAACTCATTTAAAACCAAGAGCAAGAAGCTTCTGTCACCTAAGGATTGATCCAGTTTGAACCTCAGCTTTCAGTAAGAATAATAGGACAGAGAAAAATATGGCTGGACAGAGGGCAAAAAGCCCAAGAACCACAGGCATAGAGACCTCTAAATGAGTCAATGGAGGGCTTGATGGGCCAATGCCATAGTTGGATACCAGAAATGAGCTTTTAGGAATCATCAAGAAAAATGTTTCTCTCCCAGGTATCAATAGACAATGTCAAGACCCAAGAGGAAGGCTTAACAAAATGAGAGCTCCAGATTGCAGTCCCCTTATCCTGTCCCTTTCCTGCCACTATCCTTGTATAGAATTCCTCATGTATGGTGATAATACAAAAGGATCAATTTTTAGTTGCTTTTTAAAAATTATTCTTTTAAAATGCTTTATACACTGCCGTCCCCCTGGGCAGAGGGCTGTCACCACCCCATTTGCTATATACCTACAGAGTATTTACCATGACTCTGGAGCAATGGGAGATGCCATTCTACGTGTAAGGACTTCTGGCCTCCCATGTAGAAAGCCAACTAAACGGCAACAGTCTTTGGGAGGGATCTGTGTGGGAATTAATTAGGGTAATTTGTGTTCCCGCTCAATCCAGGTAAATTAGAATGCTTGTTTCCAGGAGGAATAGTAGAGAGACTACCACAACAGCCTATGAAGAGCGTGAGGGGAGAATAACAAGCAAGAAAGTAAGTGGGCTCAATGTAAGAGGCATGAGGCTAAATTCAAAGAAGAAACAGAAGGCCGTAATTGCAGATTGGCAAGGCTCTTATGCTCCTTGGAGGAAGATTTGATGTGCAGCTCTCTACATTTGCTTTTGGATCCCAGAAGCAAAGGTTGCAAATATTCTACTTAATATGCTGTGAGCCAGGGTCCTGGTGATGGTTAACACTTCTCCACGTCTTTCTCTATCCCCAGTTTTGTGTGGTCCTGGGTGACACTGAGGAGGGATATGGCCTTTCTTTAATAAACTAAGAAGCACTAAATTTTATTTTCCACTGTAGTTCATTTGAGTTCATTGGAAATTATGATAAAGAAATTTTGTTGAAGGAACCCAAAGTGAGTTAAATACTAACAGTCCTGTGGACAATGTGAGAGATCTCACTTCAATATTGGGAGCTGTTTCAGAGATGTGTTAGTCAATTTTCCATCTAAGTGACTAAATAATCTGAGATAATAAATAAGTTATAATCCTTATAATTTATAAGGAAGAAGTGTTCATCTGGCTCAGAGTTTTGGAGGTTTTAGTCTGCGGACTGTGGCTTCATTGCTTTTGGGCTTGTGGTGAGGCAGAACATCATGGTAGGAGAGAGTGGCAAAGGAAACTTCTCACTTCATGGCAGCCAGGAAGCAAAAGGAGAGGAGGGGCCAGGGCCCAAGTGTCCATTTCAAGGGCACACCCCCAGTGACCCAACTTCCTCTACTAGGGCTCACCTCTTAAAGGTTCCAGCATCTCCCAATAGCACCACAAGTTGTGACAAAGCCTTTAGTATGTGGGCCTTTGAGGGACACCTACCCAGACCATAGCAGGAGAGAATGGCTGTGCCTTCCCACAAGAATCTCCTTAGCGGCCATGACAGTACATGTGTGACCTGAACCATGGGTCTGAACTAGTGAGGCAAAGTGTGTGGTACTCCATTCAAATGGCAAAGCCAATAGCTATGATTGTTTTGATAATGTATGGCAATGATGCATTTACTTCTTTTAGTTCCTTTAGTTGTCTTACAAATACATCATTTGTGTTGTGGTGGGTGGAGGTAGGGGAGAAGACAGCTGGTGGAGAAGCAAGGGATAGAAGAGAACAATAATTTACTACAGTTTACTCATTTACAGACATTTCCAGTGCTCTCATTGATTAACATCTTAAATAGTTATCTGAGTACCCTCTATATGCCTCTGCTTTTGTAAACACTCACTTTTTTTTGTTTTCTTATTAGAGATAACATTTATTTTCCTCTGTTGGCAGCTGTCTGAAGTATTAATTTACCTTCCTGGTGAAGGTTTTTGGTTTTCCTTGAAGCTCTACTTACTGAAAAACCGAAATGGTCTTCAAATTACAGCCTACATCAACTTCATGGGCCATTTGAATATGAAAACACAAATCTTTTGTTGCATGTCCTTGAGAGATGATAATTTTAAACTTGAGTGATGTTTTTCCCTTTTATTTTATAGCCAGAGGAAGCTTAATCACTTTACAGAGTCCAGTCTTTCTCTTAATCCACTAATCTTCTTTGGAATTTTAGCTCTTTTGACTTTTAATTCCTTTAATCTAGTGTTAGTGCTTCTTGACACTTATTCCTGTCCTCATTGGGTTGGGTGCCAAAGCAAGTAGGGAAACAGAAAACTGGCAAATCCTCTTGTGTAATTAGGCCTAGGTGAGATAAAGACAGCCACATAATCCCCGTTTCCTGAAAGGATGTGATCATATCAGGCCAGCAGAGTCAAAAATTACACAGAAATAACACCAGGGTCTCTAGATACGGCAGGGAAGTAGCCATCAGGCTCCATATACTTGAAATTTAGAGATTATTTTTTCAGTTCTCAGTTGTTTTATTTAGAAACACTATGTAAATGATCATTAAAAGCTGCTGTGGAGCCATGAGTGGTGGCACATACTTTTAATCCCAGAAATTTGGGAGGCAAAAGCAGGTGAATCCAAGCATGAGGCCAGAGGCAGCCTGAGTAATTTAGTGAGACCTTATCCCTAGATCAAAAATTAAAAATGGGCTGGGGGATGGAGCTTAGTGGTAGAGCACTTGAAACATATGTTTGAGGCCCTGACTTCAACTCCCAAGTACTGAAAAAACAAAAAAAAAAAGAAAGAAAAGAAAAAGAAGAAAAGCTGCTGTGGAACTTCAGATGTCATGGTTTCAGTTTGAGAATAATAAACAAAAGTTCCAAGAGGTAAACTGAAAATACAGAGACATTGCGGCACATTGGGCTTTACAATGTGGAATGTGCTCCCTTCAGAGGTTGTACACTTCCTATTCAGAAGTTATCCATGCACTGTTTCAGTTTTTAAACAGTTAAACCACAATGCATAGCACTGGGCTGAGCTCATAAAGAATCTTAGGAATAATTCAGTGAATTGATTTTCAAACTTGCACTAACTCTGATAAGTCCAGAATAAATGATAAATCGACTTCAGGGGATTTGGGTAAATTATTGTTTCTTCCTTCCTTCCTTCCTTCCTTCCTTCCTTCCTTCCTTCCTTCCTTCCTTCCTTCCTTCCTTTTTTTCCCCAGTACTGAGAAGTTGAACCCAGGGCCTTATACATACCAGACAGATGGTCCACCACTGAAATACACCACCTGCCTCATTTTTTATTTTGAGGCAGTCTTACTAAGTTGCACAGGCTGCCTCCAGTCTCAAACCTGCAATTCTCCTGTCTCAGCCTTCTGACTTTGGTGGGATTACAGGTATGCACCACAATTCCTGGCTTGTTTCCTATTCATGACAACATTATTCAATCCTATAAGAAGAAAGGAAAATAGAATGAGATCAAGGGACAAAGGATGAATCTGTACAATACCTTTTTCATTTAGGGCATATGAAATAAAGAGAAAAAGAAGCTAAAACTTGTAAATTGCTGTCGTAAAGTTGTTGGGGTTATCTGCTCAATTTACCTTACTTCTAAGAACACGGCCACATTAGTTCTTACAGATGGGTCAAGTTGTAGATGGCTTTGTATGGGAGGACCATATGACTGCCTTTACATTTTTTAGTTAACACTGATTAAACCAATAATTATTGACCTATAATATGGTCAATAACTGAAAAGATAAACTGAGTCAATCAGAAAACTACTCTTGAAAACCTTAACTAACAAATAAAAGAAGTAATCTGGCAATTATTAACAGAAGCAGAAACAAAAAGGTATATTGAAAGATACAAGAACTTGTTGTGTGGTAAGGCAAAAGCATCCAGTAGAAATTTCACATGAGCAGATAAAGCATGTTTGTAGAGAGAGAATCATGAAGGTAGAGTCCACATCAAGCAGAGATGGCTTTGTGAGCAGAGCCCATTCCTTGTGGAAGGGATGCAGGTCCAGCCTGTTTCTTTAAGTTGCCTTTGTTCCTGGAGACTCTTTAGTGAACTTTCCATTCACACACCCCTTTAAAATCACTCCATGTTCTTGAACTAGCTTGAGTCAGACTCTTTCTTTGCAACAAGCAAATCTGGCTGAGACAAACACTAAGAATGCACTAAGACCTTTTAAGACCCGTTTTGCCTGTCTCAATAAACTTGAAACGTGGTTATATTTAGCACCAGCTTATAACACAGAAATACAAAAACTGAAGAAATTTGTTCAGAGCCACACATCTCCTAGGGAGTAGAGGTGAACATCAAACCCAGAACTGCCTGTCTCCAAAGTGCTAAAATATTCTACTTGTTTCATCTTATTTTATTCTATTCTTATTTATTTACTTATTTATTCTGAGGCCTAGTTTCACTGTGTTGTCCAGGATGCCCTTGAATTTGAAATCCTCCTGGGTCAGCTTCCCAAGTAGCTGGGATTAGAGGTGTATGCTTCTGTGTCTGGCTTACCAAAACTTTAAAAAATACACTAGAGGGCTAAGGATGTAGCTTAAAGGCAGACTGCTTCTCTTGCAGCCAAAAGGCCCTGGGTTCAATTCCCAGCATACACATATAGAGTTGGGTCTGACTCAGAGAAACCCTATGTACCACAGAATGAAACACTCCCCATCACTGGGCCATGCCTGGCACTACCTCAGTGCTTCTCTGCCATTCATAATTTAAAAATAAGGTACGCAAACAAATAAGAAAAATTAAATCCTCTTTTGCCTAAAGTTGGTAAACACTGTCATGCTCATATATGCTAAGGCACTACATCTAGGTAGAATTTTAGCAGACGGGATCTCAATTAAAAAAACAAAAGCCTCTGTCTTTAACCAATATATTCAGAATTATTTTTTAAAGTAAGGGGCTGGGGTTTAGCTCAGTGGGTAGAGGGCTGCTGTGTGGTCTTCTAGTCCGTGGTTTCGGTCTCTAGCACTGCAAAAAATGAGGGGAGGATGTGTCAATCCACTCCTGAAGCAATCCAGAGATAATCAGCCATTGAAAACCCTATAAGGGTCACTATGAGTTGGATACAACTTAAGGACAGCTAACAATAACTCAGCTTTAAGGCAAGCATGGTAGCACACACCTGTAATCTCAGCACTTGGGAAGTAGAGGCAGGAAGATGGAAAGTTCTCGACCAGCCTGAGCTACATAATAAATCTTACCCCAAATAAATAAATTAATTAATTAAATAAGATATTTCAAAAAGGAAAATGCACTAAACAGGAATATTGTGTTTTCTGAAATGGTTTTTTGTCTTTCCGATGTAAATACATACTTTTAGAAATAGTTATGATATATAGAAAACAATTGGTAAGCTATGCTTTGCAAGACAACTTTTGAAGAGCTCATAACTGGTTATGGTCTATCACTTGAATCCTGATGAAAATCTATGGATTTTGGCACAACGTGTCAACCTCATGTCTTGGGAGGAACAGTAAGTCACATGAATTAAGTTGTAGGAGAATGTGGACTTTGAAATCAGTCCTGGGGTAGATCCTGACCCATCAATTTCTGGCTTTGAATGACACTAATAAAGTTTCTTTAACTTCCAATTTTGGATTTTTCATCTACAAAAGTAGTCATGATAATACTTTCACAAAGGATCTTTGTAAGAGTTATATTAGAAAGCAACCACTCAATTGGCATTTGGTAGGTACTAGTTAATTTTTTCCTTTAAAGATTAAAAAAGAATTGTGACTAGCAAATTCAGACACATTGGAGTGTTTCACTATGATGCACTTTAATCATTGCCCACAAGAGTAGAATCTAATACTTGAAAGGTCAAAAAAAAAATGTGATGGGTTTATTATGCTGTAGAGAATGATCTTATAGCTACAATCTTAACTGAAGTGAGCTCTTAATTTTTCTTTCTTCCTTTCTTTTCTTTCTTCTTTCTTTCTCACTTTTTCTCTTCTTTCTTTCTTTCTTTCTTGCTTGCTTGCTTACTTTCTCTTAGTATGCTATTTTCAAGTAATATAGAATTCAAACCAGTAATGTCAGTGTCAAATAAATTAGTAAACTTCTTGTCCACTAATTCTTCCTAATTCTCCTTCCCAAATCTTTTCTAAATTGTCAGGAAAGGAAGCACAAGTGTTAAATCCAAAGAAAAAAGAGAAGACATCAGAAGGAGATGAGAGAACAGTGGACAGGAGATGCTAATCCGTTTTTTGAAAGGAGAAGAGAACATGGCTACTGATATAGAAGACAAAAGAAAGCTGCCACTTATAGGACACACAGGAATCAACTTCTAGAAAATTGCTGGACTTGGGGTGTCAGGCACTGGAGAGGAAGTGTTAAAGTCTACAGATAGAGCTGGAACCTCTCTTGTGTTTCATAAGACTAGCAACCACCCTTCCCTCTACCCTCCTCCATGAAGAAGGAAGTTGACTTATTATCTGGAGAAGTTGCAACTGAAAAGCCTCTTATTTAGGCAAACATGAAACTCTAAAAGCAAGGGAATAAAGTGAGAGTCAGCAAATGAGATTGCAAGACCCTGCCCCTCCACCATCCTCTTCCAGGACCCCAGGAGCCAGGTTTAAACCTCTTAGTCAGGAGAGAAGAAAAGGGAGAGCAGAAGGAGAGGAGAGGAGAGAAACAACATTATCAGAGAAAGTGCCTCCAGTTACTGACAATTGTGAATCATCCAATGAAAAACCCCACTCATGTCTGACTATGAATCAGAGAAGTTCCCTAATTAACAAGCTTTACCCATGCACAAGGAGCATTGAGTCAATTTTTTAAACTGTCTTAAATTTAATAAGAACAGATGGCCAAGAATTGGAGATTTAAGAGAGTCACTGGTGTAAAGAGATCTAAAACAGAAAATGAGGAACAAGGGATAGGGCAGAGAAAGCAGAGACCATAGCAACAGTAGAAGATAACTTCAGAAAACTCTACAATTTATGAGCTTGGAGATATAAAGAGTTATTTAAAGAGATATAAAGAGTTATATTTCATCATGGAACAACAGGAAGAAAACATTAAAAAAAATCAGAGAATTTAAACAGTAATTAGAAATTAAAATTAAGACACAATATGAGTTTTCAGTTGGAATTTAAAGATAAAGGACAAATTTTAGAAAATTACAGAGTAATTAGAAGAAAATAAAGAAAATGGGTTCAATTCCCATAAAAAGAAAAGAAAGAAATAGAAAGAAAATGATGGGAAACAATTAATACAATAGAAGTTTGACTAATAGGCTAATAGAAGTGAAAGAAAGTGAGAAGAGGGAAAATGAAGATAAGCAAAGTATCCATAAAAACACATAAGAAAGTTTCCCAGGCTGGGTGTGGTGGTACACACATATAATCTCAGCACTCAAGAGGAGGCTGAGGGAGGAGGAACATGAGTTTGAGGCCAGCCTGTGCTGAATATCTGAGACTCTTGTTTAAAAAAAAAAAATCCTAGAACTTAATAAACTACATGTGTTTTCATAGCAAAAGTGTCCATTGAAAGTCTTGCATAATAAATTTGAAAATAGTCACAAAAGATTAAGGATTAGGATGACCTTAGGCCTTCTGAAGGCTAGACAGTAAAGCAATGCCTTTAAAATCCTGAGGGAAATAATGTTAAACTGTTGTACCCAGCGACTTGGCCCCAGAAAAATACTCAAAGATACAAACAAACGGATCAGCAGAAAAGTTTACTTAGACCGACCAGCCTGCTACTTTCAGTCCCAGGAGTGGACTTTCAGAAAGCAGCATCTGACTCACATTGGTTAGGGGCTTTATAGGGTAGGGGCAGAGAAGCAGAATTAAAGAGGCAGGAACTTTTTTTATGGTAAAGGGGTTGGGGGTACAAAGTAAGTTTCCATTTTTCCAAAGCTCAGCCCATTACAGGAATTCCCAAATTTGACCTTTTACAAGGTTATGTTGTGACAGCACCTTTCTCTTCATCCAGCCCTTCGGCAGGCACAGTCATCTTTGTGACACAGCTGCCCTTACCAACTTTTGTTGAGGGCTGGTTTTCAAGGAACCAGTGATTTTAAAGTGGCCTTAGGCCTGCTCACACAAAACTTAGAAATTTTTACTCAAACTTCAATCAAGTATAAACTTAAAGAAATTTTCATACAACTAAAGATCTAATTATATTTGCCTCTATACCCTTCCTTAAAGTGTTACTAAAATATGTGCTCTTTTAATAGAAAGAGTAAGATTTTTTATTAAAGAGAAAAGAAAAGAAAGGAAAAAAATGAAAGAAGAGAAAAGAAAGAAAAGAAAAAAGGGGAAATCATAGATTCAGGAAACAAAATACTCGATAAAGAAAATATAAGATGGGGTGCAGCAGGGTGACAGGTTTAAAATGGGAAAATGCAATCAACATATTACCTGTTAGATTATTGACTTTCTAAAGCATCCCTTGAGAATATACAGTAATATATGAATGAAAATTAAGCAGATGGAAAAGAAAATTGTTTTCTGAAGTTAGAAAAAATGTTTTATAGGAAAACTTGCTCATCTATATTACTCAAGCCATAGTTATATGTTCAAAATTATATGAAGAGTGTCAATATTTATTTGGCTTTATGTTTTAAGTAATTTACAATTCCACTCACACATTCAATAAAATTACTGAGCAGTTGTCATGTAAATGGGAGATACTGAGAAATATTGCCATTGGTGAGGAGCTGGAGAAGTCTCAGGGAGAGAGAGACAAACTGCTGTCCAATGTTTCCAGGTTCTTGTCATCATCAAAGAAAGAATTCAGAGATGAGATAAAAAAAAGGAACTTGATTACAAAGCAAAAGTGAGCACTCCGGGGTGAGTGTGGGCATCTCAGAGTGAATGAGTCTGCTGGGGATGGAGACAACACATCTTATAGGCAAATGTAAGGAGAGAAGGATTATTCATGGGCTAATGTAGGGAAAAGGCAGGAAATTTCCTGAATTGGTCAAGTTTGTTTGTTTGTTTGTGTGTTTATCCCAGAGTAGAGTTTATGCCCCTTTCCTGTCCTTCTACAGGGATTTCAGGTTTGTCATGAAGTCAGAGGTATAATGGAAGCAGCAAAACTACAACCTAATAATGTGAAAATTACATTGTAATAAAACAAAGCACACTTAGCAATCCCCTTAGTTGGCCTTGTTGGTCCCAGCCAGTTTTGGGTGGTCTTCTTTTTCACTATTTGAATGGTGACATGATGTTCTGCTATAATGCAGGTCTTCTGTTGCATTAGCCTTTAGCTGCCATGTGGTTGCCTCTTTTCATGTGCTATCTAGACTTCCTCATAAATGCCATCAGGTCGGCTAGCTTAGATATTCAGAAGCAAAATGGAGGAAGAAGGGGATTCTGACTGACTCCTGTATCCAACCATAACAAATGAAGCTATATGTGAGACAAATCTCTAAGGACATAGGAAGGTCGTTATTCTAATGGACGTCACACCCTGATCCAAGATGAATAATTGTGTGAATATAAAGCAGTTCACTGAGCTATTTTACAAAACAAAGACCCTAGGCTTCATATGCTCTAAACCACAGCAATGACTTTTCCAGATGGAGCTTGAGTTCCTGCACTCAAGGCTTATGTCACACTAGGTGCCCAGAGTTGGGTACCCAGAGCTGATGTCACACTGGGCATGCCCTAGTTTGAACAAAACTAAAGGGAATGCGAGCCCTCTCTCAGTTCTCCCCTCCTTCTCCTGGGTGGCCTTATGTGTGCCTCTCCTTCTCTGGGGCAGCTTGACAGGAGCCATCCCTTCCCTTGGGACCACCATCCTCTCTGTCTATTCAAGGTAGTTTTCCTTCTAGAAACCTACTTAACTCTTCTTTCTGCCTTTACCTTCACCTGGGAAACAATATCCTTAGCCAATTCATCCAGAGAATGAATGTTTTATCAAGTTCATTTCTAGATTTATTTAAACTTCTCCAGTTTTCCCTGTAATTATTCCTTAAAGGTATACTTTACAATAAGCTCTGTCTATATTGTCTACTATGAGTTCTGTGTTGGTTATAAATTCTTTTATATTCTGAACACAGAAAGTGAGATTTGCTTCTGGATCCTGGACCCCATCCTCCCTGGTAATAGTACCTTTCCTAGAAGATGCTAACAGTAGGAAACACACACATAAAAAGATGTGATCCTTGCTTGCCTTCCTGTTGTTGCTATTAGGTGCCACTGAGTTGGGTCTGACTCACAGTGACCCCATCCAACCCTGTGCTGTGGTGGAATAGGAAGACAGGGGAGAGAGTTTTCACTCCAGGATCTGGTTTGAATCTCAGCAGCTTAGAATCAAGAACTTAACATGACTACCAGCAAGACTGCTATGAGGGCTATTCTTGAGAGACATGCATGCTTGGGGTCAAAATGTATGTAACCTTTGAGTTTTGCTTTCCCCTCTATAATTCTGTGCTTCTTTGAGACATGCCCAGGTAACACCCTCGTGATTCTTTTTCCTAAACCAATACAATGTATAATCTCATTTTACTAAGAGGACGTTTCCCCAATAGAAAATCCTAAACAATGGAACTTTTTCTTTTGATATTATTGGCATATCCCTAGTCTATGACAGGAACCTTTCTGGGCTTATATCACTCTAGGAGCCGAGAACTGACATTACATGGGGTGTGTCTTAGGTTAAATAAAACTGGAGGGAACATGTGCACCCCCCCAATCTCTCTCTCTCTCTCTTTCTTTTCTTTTTCTTTATTTTCCTTTCTTTCTTTCTTTCTTTCTTTCTTTCTTTCTTTCTTTCTTTCTTTCTTTCTTTCTTTCTTTCTATTTATTTTTGGCTTCCTCTTCTTTGCTCTCTGAGTAAGTCCTCATCTGTGTCTTGGATGCCTATCTCTTTCTTTGAGTACCCACACATGTTCTGAAGTGTGTCTACTTTAGTAAACTTAATAAACTTGATAACTTTGTCTCACACTCTCTGGCTCATCCTGAAATTCATTTGTATAATGAAGTCAAGGATCTGGCTTAATCTGAGGGGAGGTCCCAGCTAGGGGAACTCCTCAGGGGAGGCAGCCCCGCTGAGCTGTACCTCTGGGCAATGCTGCAGGTGACAGTGCCATGCTCTGCACTATGTCAGTGCTTCTTTGCTATATATAGGGTTTTTGATGACTGATTTATTTCAGTGGTGGGCTGCCAGGGCCTTCTTTCAAGTCTTCAGCACCCAGTATTCCCAGGTGGTCACCTATCCAAGGACTAACCAGCCCTGACTCTGCTTAGCTTCAGAGATCAAATGGGATCAGATGCCAGGGTAGTATAGCTATAGATTTCCTGCCCCTAGGCAGCTCAAAGTCTAAAAAAAAAATAAAAGTGAATACCTGTTTTTTAAAATATATATAATCAGTTCCATAAGGGTAATAAGAGCAAAAGGTGCAGTTTGGAAAATAGACCATCTCTATTTTGCAAGGCCAATAACAAGTACCAGTGTAACACAGGCTCCTTTTCTCCCCTCCTTCTTTGCTGAAGAAAAGTCCTTCCTCAGGTTTGAGTTCACTAGCTACAGGAGAACATGAGGTTCCCATCAGGAAAGAAGAAAGCCACACCTCTGGATGTTGGAAACCTCACCTAGGACATGGACATCCTACCCACTATCTATCTCTCTGTACTCCTCCTTTTGCACCCATAAGAGCTCTTTGTACCCTAAAACTCTCTGTGATAGAGATTTGAGACAGTCTTCTGTGTCTTTTTAGGGCTGGCTTTGAATAAACTAGTTTCCCTCCACAACTTTCTTCTGGGTTTTCGGTTGAGCAGTATTATTGACCTCAGATCCCAGTAAAAAGTTATAGTTTGTACTTTGAACTTTCTGCATGCCATAGTAAAGTTTATTTATGCACTTATGAAAGAATAATAGTAAAGTTGGAAACATAAATGGGTAAAACTTTGAAATGAACCTGCAGAAAATGTACCTTAATATAATCACAGTGGCCAGGAAGACAGTAGATTATATTTAGAGATCATATGTTTACTCCCATTCACTCTTGAGACCCTATCATGATTGGCATAAAAAAGGCATTTCAGAAAGACATAGAGCCTCAGGAACAGATAATTTATGTGACAGGAGATGACAGGATCAAACTTTTGGAAGCTGGAAAGCAAGCAGGCAGTGCTCAGTGCTGAGTGACTTGGTAGATCCAAGAAGAGCTGAATGCTAACTTAGCAAAGAGGAAACTCAAGAAACAGCCTCCCCTCACACCCCTGCTGCAGAGGTTAGAGTGAGGAGTGGAAAGAGTAGTATTGGCTGGAAGTGAGTTTAAGAGCAGGGAGTTCCCCTAAATCTCCTCCTCAGCCATGTGCAGCTGGGGGAATGACTCCCAGTGGAAGTTCATTCTCTGGAATGGGTAAAACCAAGATGCAAACAAGGGTGAAGGTACCATACAGAGTACAGGAAGATAAGTGAGAGTTTATATCCTGAACAATTCCCAGATCAAAGATTCCCATACCAATGGGGGCAAGGCTTATATCTTCCAGACAAAAGATAGGAGATGCCTTTTTAGGTTAAATTGACCAGACTAAGAGAAAAGAAGTGACTTGAGATGGCTCCTTATGGTGAAGTCGACAAGTCTTACCCATGGGCACATGGTTACAGACGGTTTCTTAGTGTTCCTTTCTTAAATTTGAGCCATTAGGCAGAGATCAGCAGCTATCCGGAAGCACGTGGAGATGACTTGAAACAGGAAGGGGGACATACCTCTAAATGAAACCTGATAGAGAAGAGAAAAAGATATGTTCAGGAGAAAATAATCTCATAAATAGAGGAATCAGAAAGGATTTTACCCTGTTTTCTTTCTGAAGCAGGAGATGAAATCATTTGCTGAGGAGAATAAGATGATAGTCCTAGATTACATGGTTGGGCAAGTGATGGGGTTGGCTGCAGGAAACATTAGGACAAGAGGTCAATAAAGACAACCAGCAGCCTGAGGATGCAGCTGAGCTTGGAAATTGGAAACACTTCAATTTGTGATTTTTCTTCTATAAAGTTTACGCGGTGAAAAAGAGCTTCTTAGACCCATATCTGACTGACATATTTCAGATATATGTGGCAGAAGACTAAATAGGCAAGGGAGTTGGAATAATTGGTGAGACATCCATGACCTTTGAGCTAGGGTAACAGAATGACTAAAGCAATAGGCAAGAAAGAGAAGACAGTTGTGATTGGGGAGTGGAGGAAATACAAAGGACCAAGGTTTGGAAACTGCAAGATTAGCAAATAGGACTTGGATCAGTTATTATATTGAGAGTGGAATAGTGTAGTTTAATTTCCTGAATGATGGCAGACTGTTTTCCTGCCTCTTCTTTTGTGGGGAAATTAAGGTCTATTTCGAATCCCTTATCTTTCATAAATTTTCCCTCAGGTCACAGTTACTTTTCCCCCTAGTTTCTCAGTCTTACGTAGCATCTTATATTGTGTCCTCTCATTTAACCGTCCCATGGTGCATTTCACTTGTCATTTAAAAGTGTTCATCATATAGAACTCAAATAATTTTCCTTCCCTTTAGTAATTACCTCTTGAGTATTCGGGAGCAGAGGTATGAGTTGTCTTCTTTTACTTATGAGTTGTTTATTTGATCTTGTTATGTCATTTAATTTTTGACTGCTACTGTGTCTCATCAAGTCTGATGCAATAGTCTTGGACAGTCGTTGGCACCAAGAAGGACCTATATGTGGTCACTTGTCCTGTGCAATGTGTATATGCATCTAACCCTTTGAGATTAGAGTAGATGGGGTAGGTTGACTAATGCCCCCCTCCCTCCCTGATTCACACACATCACAAAATGTCCATACCTGGATCTCTGGAACATTCAAATGTTATGTTGTTGTATACTTGATAAGTTTTCTAGGGCTGCCTCAAGAAATCACCACAAACTTAGTGGTTTAAACTTCTGAAGGCTAGAAATCTATAGTCCAGGTATACCTAGGGCCACACTTTCTTTGAAGGGTCTAGGGTAGAATTCTCTCTTCTAACTTCTGGTGCATGCGGATGATCCTTGGTTTGTGGCAGCACAACTCCAATCTTTGTCTCATTTTCACACAGCTTCTCCCTTGTGTCTCTGTGTACTTTTTTCTCCCCTATAAGGACAGTCTCATTGGATTTAGGGTCTATCTTAATCTAGTGTGATCTCTTCTTGTTTCTTCTTATATCTGCAAAGACAAATCAAGGTCCCTGCTTCCAAAGAAGGCCACTTTCTGAAGTTCCAAGTGGTCATGAGTTTTGTGGGGACACTATTCACCCCACTACATACAGCAAAAGCTTTGTACATATAATTAAAATAAGGCTGGTGAGATGAGAACGTTCCCCTTCATGATTCAGGTGGCCTCTGAATGCCATCTCAAGTGTCTTTAGAAGAGAGAGGCAGAAGAGAGATCACACACACAGAAAAGTGACAACAACTAATAATAGTATTTATATTATGCATATGTAAATAGTATTTACATATAGCATTATGCAGTGAATATATCATTTTAATTGATTGTAACATACCAAAAACCTCTCAGAGTTTCTTTTTGTTGTTATTGTTGCTATTGTTGGGTTTTTTTGGAAGTATTTAGGAGTTGTACCCAAGGACTTGTGCATGCTAGGCAAGTGCTCTACATCTGAGTTAACTCCTCAACTCCTTCTGTATTTTGTATTTTCAGACAAGATCCTACTAAGTTACACAGGTTACTTCTAGCCACAAACTCACAATTTTCTTGCCTCAGCCTCCTGAGTTTCTAGGGTTACATGTGTGCACCATGGCACCTGGAAACTGTCAGAATTCTTGTCAAAGTTTGCCCATAAATTACCACTACAGGTTACCATAGACATGATAATTCATAGAGTTGCCAGTCTATAAAAAATGATAATTTATCCAGATATTTTAGCTATGAGACAAATAATTCAATATTTTGATAGAATTTTCTTAATACTATGCTTTTAAATAAAAAAATGTTCCATTAAAATGACAAAAGTATTCCTAACCATTGCTTCCCCATTTCAAATAATATTTTGTATAACATTTCAGGATCTCAATACAATATGGGAAGAATTCTAAAGTGCTACTGGCAGGTTTGGCTACATAATTTTCAGATCCCAGTGCAAAACGAAAATGTGAGTCCCTTCCCCAAAACCTATTTAGACTTTCTAGGCAGGAATGGCAGGGCATTGTGTCAAGTGTGGAGCTCTTCTAGTCATGAAGACTGTACAATGGCTGAGGTTGCACATCTGTGAAGTTGCAGGGAAGGCTGCACAGACTGCACTTCCATAGCCCTGTCACTTGCAGTAGTATTATGGTTTGAATTTGAAATGTCTCCCAAAGAATCACATGTTGAAGGTGTGGTCCTCAGCTAGTGCTGTTCCTGGGAGGCAGTAGCAACTTAATGCAGTAGGGCCTAGTAGATCACCGGGGCATGACTTTGGAAGGCATTTCTTTTCCCTGACCCCCTCTTCTGTCTCTCTGCTTCCTGGCTACCATGAGGTGAGCAGCTCTGCTCCACCTCACTCTCCCTGCCATGACGGTCTGCCTCACCACTGTTCAAAGCAATGGGGCCAAATGACCATAACTGAAACCTCTGAAACTAGGAGCCAAAATAAAACCTCCTTCCTTTAAGTTGTTTCTCTCAGGTATTTTGTCACAACAATGGAAAGCTGACTATCACAGGTAGGTTGGCTCTACAGGAGAATTCATGATCAGATGGGTGCTACACTGATAGGGGATGCTAGGCAGGAAGAAAGGGAATAAATGGGCCTCTGCAACCATCTGCTTCCCAACCACCCTTTGAGACATGAATATAAAAGTGAGCTTCCTCTGACACAAATGGCTAGATCTGGTGCTCAGTGCTTCCTTGGTAGGTAATACCCTTTGCAAACAGCATGATTACCAGTAGATAATACCTTCTTACAAATGGCCTAATCTGTAGCCAGTAGCACTTTTTCAAGCAGACTGTTCTGTAAGGGGAACTCACTTTACATATGAAAACAACAGGTGGAGAGCAGGTGCCTCCAGGTCTGAGCTTGGAAGCAGGGATCCTTTGAGGCAAAATCCCCTCCTGCGATGAAAAAGAAAATCTATTTTACAACCTAGGAAGGCCAGCTAAGTCAAAGGGTGAAAGAAATATGACACAGCTAAAGAGAACATCAAAAAGAGGAGAGGACTATCTGTGCCCTTAATAAGACAGGGACTTAAAAATTCCAAAAACCCTACCCCTTGATGCAGAGTCTGCAGTCTGTAGAATCTGCAATGTCCAGAGAAGTTTGCAGCATCTCTTGTTCTCAACAATATCTGTGGTTTTCTGCAGTGTTTACTCAAGTCTGCAAATGTCCGGAGCAGAGTCCACAGCCTCTGCAGATGTCCAGGGCAACTCACTGAAGTCTGTAGTTGTCTATAGATGTCCACAGATGCCGACAGCTGTTAACAGATGTTTGGAGACACCCACAGCCTCATTGCTGAACCTGCATGCTTCTTGACCTCTAATTCAGATGTGTAACTGCAGGTGCTGCCAGATCTTCACAGCTGGATCTGCTTGCTTTCTGATTTTTGTCTCAGAAAATGCAAATTTCTCTCCATTTGTGTTTCTATCTTTCCTTTCCTCACACCAGCCTAAATCATAAGCCTGCTTGCTTAGGCACACAGGGTGCTTTCCTCCTTTCCAACTCTAAATAAACTATTCTCTAAGTTCCCATCTGGCACTAGGGTTTAGCTCAGTAGCTAGAGTGTGGCTTTGTGCTCTCTGAGCCCCTGGGTTCGATCCCTGACACTGCAAAAATGGGAGAAAGACCTAGCAATCTATGACCAAAGCAGTCCTGAAACAATCAGCCAGTGAAAATCCTATAAATAGCAGAGAAACACTGACATAGTGCTGGACATGGCACAGTGTCAGGGAATGTTTCATCCTGTTGTATATAGGGTCGCTATGAATTGGACCTGACTTGAGGGAACCTAACAACAACAACAAGTTCCCATCTGGATCATTTTCTAATTTTTTTTTATAAAGGTGACCAAGGACCAATATTTGCTGCCAGCTTCCCAGATCTCTTTCCCAGCACCATGTGCTAATGTTGATCACACAGACCTATATCCTCAGTAACAATAATACTTAGCATGTTTATATGTTGATTGGTCCAAATCCCACCCAAACTCTTTCCAAGCCTCCTTTATTTTCCTCAGACTTCCTATCTGCCCCCTACTCTAACATACTTACCTTGTAGGAAAAAATCAAATCCAGCAAAGTAGAACTAACCCAGTTTCTCTCTAGTAAGCATAAGAATATACCTACACCCACACCAAGATTCCTTTCTCTCCTGACATGCCACCTAAGGTCAGTCTCTGATCCCCTGAGTTGTGAATTCGGTCCCTCTTCACCTTCTCAAGAACTTGGCAAGATCAATTAATCTTTCTCTATCTTGAGTATTCAGTCTCTCCTTTTCAACTTAATCTTGTGACTTTTCCATGAGTTCCCATCTCTCCCGTTTATCCAGCAAACAAACACAGACAAATAAAACTCCTTTGAAACTCAAATTCAACTAAACTCTCATCTCACTCATTTCTTCCATAGCTATGTTTGTAAGTTTTCTTTATTTGCCATAGCATTTGCCTCATTATGGAAACCAGGAAGCCCAGGTTTCCATAAAATCAGCAATTTCTTCCATGCTATTGATTTCTCCAGATACTTCTTTATGCTTAAATACATGGGACACGCAAGAGAACACATCGTTTTTGTTAATTTTTCTTCTCTACTCAATTTGCCACATGCTTACTGGGCATACTGTTTCCTTTAATTGCTTCCCAATTCGTAAGAGAGGGAGTGTGACTATTTTTCCTCACTTATGTTCCTCACAACAGTTAATACATTATACATGCTCAAAAATATTTCTTGGAAGTGTAGTACTTAACCTATAAAAGTTTATTTCTACCTAAATAGTTTTTGTTTGTTTGCTTTTGTAGTAGTTGGTGGTTGAACATAGGGCCTTGTGCATATTTTTGCATAGTGTGCCACCACTGGGCTGCATCTCCAGTCCATTTTTAATTTTTTTTTATTTAGAGACAGGATCTCACTAAATTACTCAGGCTGCCTCTGTCCTTGAACTCACAATCCTCCTGCCTCAGCCTCCCAAGTGGTTGGGAATACAGGCATGCACCACCACACTGGACTTTTTACCTAAACACATTAAATAAGCATAATAACTTTTATTTTTTCAGCAGTGGATATTTATTATGTGCCTCTTTTTCCTCATTTTAAGCCGGGATGGGGAAAGCATCTAATGCTGTCCTATTGGGAAAGGAACAGAAGTTATTTATTTTGTAGGTACTCTTTCCCAGGGAGCAGCCATTAGAACGAATTTTAAACTGTTCTTCACACTGAGCCAGGACATACAATGGTTTCTTCAGTCCCTAAAATAAACATGGTAGTAACCCAAGCATTAAGAAGCATCTACACAAAACTACATTGTTCTTGCACATATCCTCTTTCATGCTGAATTGAAGAGCATTTTTGGCTTTTTTATTCTTCCCTGAGGGCATAATTCCTACATTCCCTCTTAATTTTGTCAGAGGTAGCAGCACATAGAAGAGGAAGCCCCAGCCATGTTGACTGAGTGAAGTAAAGTCAGTCTCAGTACAGAAATGTTCATATCAAGAGAGGCTTTAGTTTATTACTATTTCCTAGTGATCTATTATTATTATTTGGAGTAGTGGAGGGATAAACCCAGAGAGTTGAACATGATAGGCAAGTGCTCTACCACTGAGCTGTACACCCAACTACTTTTTTATTTATTTTGAGACAAGATCTTGTAAAGTTACACAGGATACCTCTCGCCTTGAATTTGTGATCCTCCTGCCTCAACCTACCACGTCTGTGTGCCCCATGGCTCCCATTAGTGATCATATATTATTTAGATTCTGGGTCCTGTTTCCAAATTTGCATTTAAGAATAAATGTAAATAATCCTAGAAGAATACAAATCCTATAGGATAAAAATCTCAGAGATACTAGTTTTATATATTTTTTTCCCATGGAAACATATTGTATTCATTTTCAAGGGCTGTCATAACAAAGTGTCACAAGCTAAGTGACTTCTACAACAGAAATGTATCGTCTCACAGTTCTAGAGGACTGAAATCTGAGATTAAGGTGTCAGCAGGGTTGGGTCCTTCTGAGGGCTGTACCTCTCTTATCTTCTGGTATCCTCAGGCACTCCCTGCGTGTAAATGATATTCTCTCTGTCTTCACATTGTCTTTTCTCTGGGAATGTCTGTCTCCTTGTGCAAATTTCCCCTTTTTATAAGGAAACCAATCCTATTGGATTAGGGCCCACCCATTTTAACTTGATTGCCTCTATAAAGACCTTATATCCAAATAAGGCCACCTTTCAAGGTTTGAGAAGTTAAGACTCTAATTTAATTTATCTTTTTTAGGAAGAGAGAATTCAAGGCATAATATCTAGTCTGGAGACTCCCGGTAGAAGACAGACTATCCGCAATGCAGTCTGCAGGACAGGATGATTCACTTAAGCAACAGCACTGGCCAGGAGCTGTCAGACTAAAACAGAACACTGCCCAGTAAACTCAGCAACAGCCACAATTCACAGAAAGGGAGTATTATATGCAGAGAAAGGACTGAGATTTGGGTTTTTCAGTTTCACTCATTGTCCTCAGACAGCAGCACAAAAATGTGCCAATTTTCAGACACAAGGAAGACACCATTATTCTAATCTTGTAAAATTTTCATCATCAAATGGATCATTAGTCAAGGCATTAAGCAATATGAATATCGCTAAATAAAATCAAATACAGTCTAGCTTTTCCTTTATAGAAGGAAAATTTTTTTAAAATTTTTTTAAAATTTAAAATTTAAAAATTTAAAAATTTAAAAATTTCACTTTTTAAAAGTGAAATTGTATGTCTGACTCATCATGGGAAATACACATCCTTTACAGAAAGGAAAATCCTTTACAGAAGGAAAATTTCTTTTTAAAATTTTTTTAAAATTTCAAATTTAAAAATTTTAAAATTTCACTTTTTAAAAGTGAAATTGTATGTCTGACTCATCATGGGAAATACATATGAAAATGCTCTAGTTGGTTGAAATCGCACACATTGAGCATTCTCTTAGCCCCACATCTCTTCATTAGGTAGACCTGTCGAGGATGAAATTTTATATTCTTGCATTAATGATTGTGTGCCTGACTAAAATGTCACCTTCCTATGAGCAAGAAATGAATTGTTGGTGTTTGTTGTTTTCTGACTCCCAATAATGACGACGGGTGATGGAATAACAATGTGTAGGGAAAAATTGGGAGGAAATTGGCAAAAACCCCGAAACTGAGAAAACTGCTAAATCTAGGGAAAATGAAGGTAACTTGGCTGGACGTTTGTACAAAACCCTTCACAAATCCCTGGAACCTGATTGGACAATTGAACTCAAAGCTGATTGGCTCAGTCCATTCTGTGGGCAAGCTATATAAGGAACTGCACTGTGGCAGCTCCAGCCTTTTTCGCCCTTTCTGTTGCCCGGACCATCGACAAGGAAACAGCTCGACCCTTTTGGCCTGGACCT
The DNA here is from genome assembly GCA_007922755.1 of Pedetes capensis. Lineage (NCBI taxonomy): Eukaryota > Metazoa > Chordata > Mammalia > Rodentia > Pedetidae > Pedetes > Pedetes capensis. Next base: position 22,440 of record VMDO01013437.1, read on the forward strand.
TCGACCACCAAGGAAACAACCTCACCCTTTTGGCCTGGATCTTCAACCAACAAGGAAAGACCCCATTCTCACCCAGAACACCGATGAGGAAACAGCTTTCCCACTCTCTTGCCCAGACCTTCGGTGAAGAAAGAATGCTCTTCCATCCTGACCATCAACAAGGAAAGAACCCACTCTCCGTCTGATCATCAATGAAGCAAGAACTGTCTCCTAGTGACCACCAAGACCACCAACACGGGTGTTTGCCCCTGGAAGGCAAAAGTGCCCAAGGCTTTTTCTTTCTCTCATCTCCATCGGCATCCTGAGGGCTGCAGGAGTCCACGCCCCTCATCCGAGGGTCCTGAGTGAATTGTGTTTAGTATCTGTGTGTACAGTGGTGCCGCTTGTCGGAACATCTGAGCCGGACCGGGAGGTGTGTGCCCCACACAATGTTCAGGAACCGTGAACAAAATAGACTCTAAAGAATTAGAATTCACCATGGCTCACACCTGTAATCCCAGCTCTTTCAAGAACTCGCCACCAAATCCAATCCACACAGGATTCTAATCCACATTTGATTTTGTAGTCCTCTAAAACTGTTGAAAGAATACAGATTAGAACAGAAAATATATGATATATGTAGGCAGAGCTTCCATGCCCTCTCCAAGTGCACTACCCTTTAGAAATATCCATGTTCAGCTGTGGGTAAACTTTCCAAAGCTGGTCCTTGTGAGGTTTACAGAGACTATTCCATAGGCGGGCTGGGATTTAGCTCAGTTGGTAGAGCACTGCGCTGCAGTCTCTGAGGTCCCGAGCTCAATTCCCAGCACTGCAAAAATGGGAGAGTGACCTGGCAATCCACTCCCAAGGCAATCCCAAAACAGTCAGCCATTGAAAACCCTATGAGGGTCGCTATGAGTCAGATACTGACTCGACAGCACCTAACAACAACAACAACAACATTCCATAGGCACAACTGAAGCGTGGAACATCATGTTAAAACTTGATTGAACAAAATGTGAATGATTTAATGAGAATAGTCTGGGTGGAGAGACTCAGCAAGGCCTGTCTGTTCAGATTCTTCTTAGTCTTTCAGTGAAGCTTTCCTTCCTCACAGGTGTGGGGCAGGATTCTTTTGAAATGAAGGCTACATACTATTTGACAAGATTGCTCAGAGAATTTTTTAGGGCCAGATCCAAATAGAAAGGTGGGGGAGGATTAGAGGGTATCTTTTAGGTTCTATGAGCCACCTTGGGGAAGGAGTTAAGAATAAGTAACTATACACATTGTATACATATCCATGTGTATATGCATGTATATGTATACCATCCATATATATGTATATATGTGTTATATGTATGTGCCTACACATCTAATGTATATTACATATACATAATATTACAATAATGAATAAAAACTGATAATTTAGAAATGTTCCTTCCAGTTTTATACATTTATTACTGAAAATTCCACACTGATGGCTTTTGATGTGTTGGAATGTATAAAATATATGCCCTGGCCCAGAGACATAAATAAGTATAAGCAATAGGAATTCTGATACTTCTACATTATAACTTGTCCATCAAGGAATAAAAAAATAAGTAGTGTGTTTTTGTAATTGCATATGATGCATTATTGAATATGTTCTTGACAAGATATGACTAGTTTTGACCAGATATTCATGAGAACTGAATCATATCTGTCTGAATCATATCTGTTTTATTTTCTTTTGCTCCTCTCTCTCTCTCTCTCTCTGTATGTGAGAAAGAAAAACAGAGAGAGAGAGAGAGAGAGAGAGAGAGAGGGAGAGAGAGAGAGAGAGGGAGTTTGAGATAGGGTCTCTCTTTGTAGCCCAGGCTGTCTTGGAATTCACTATGGCCTTGAACTGACAAGCCTCCTTCCTCTATATTCCAAATGCTGGTACTATTGACATGCACCACCATGGCCATTTGAATCTTCCACTTTTACCTCTACACATTTAATAAATGAAAGAATATTTCCCAGACAAATTCCTGGCTCCATACTTTTGAATATCATGTCTTATCCACAATCCTTCTAGTGCTGACAGCTTGAGACATATTCATATGAAGATGTGAACTCTGCTTTATGTCACATGCTGGTTGAGTCAGCATTGTAGGCAATTGGTATGTCCCTGAGAAACATTTCACACAGGAGTGACTAGAAATAAACTGACTTCACAATGAAGTGGCTACAAACCATGTTCCACACTACACTAAACCCACAGTAAAGGTATCTCCAACTCAGTTTATCCTTATTATATTACATAATTCCTAGGATATTCCAATGTTACCTGACAAGGGAGGCAGGTGTGTTTCTAAGAGATGTGTGGTAGAAGGAAGATTGAAGTGGAGAGAGGCAGTGATTGTTATAGTTTGGATTTTTAATGTCTTCCAAAAGCCTCATGGTGAAGGTTTAGTTGCCAACCTGAGGTGCTATTGGGAAATAGTGGAACCTTTAGGAGATGGGGCCAAATGGGAAGTTGTTAGGTCATTGGTGGCATGCTCTTGAAGGAGATGTTGGGACCCTAGATCCTCCTTTCTCTGATTTCCAGCCACCATGAGATGAGCTCTTCTCTGTCATGTACTTTCTGTCATGATGTATTACCTTGCCATAGGCCCAAAAGCAATGTGGCTAAAAGACTATGGACTGGAACTGTGAGACAAATAAATCTTGCATCCTTTTAAGTTATTTGCCTCAGGTATTTCATCACAGTAATAGAAAGCTAACACACACATTTAATATTAATTTGCTTATCAAAACACATTGTGCCATTTTATTAATAACAAGAAGGAAATTATACATATACTGTGTATCATTTTTAAGAAATACAAATAATATTTTCCCTAACATTAACAGCATATGATTCTTTTGTGGCTGTTTTATGCTACATGTAATTAAATGACTCATTATCAATTGCCATAGACAGGTCATCTTAAATTGCTTATCAGAAAGCACATAAGGTGGCATTTCCTTTTACATGTGTTTCTCCATTCTACAGAGAGAAAGGTCAGATGGGCTGGTTTGGCCAATGAGCATCTTTCTAGATGTTGTAGTGAGGATTTTTACCTAGTGTTAAGGAAGTTAAGATTTTTAAGAAAGTGGGATGTGGATATAGCTCAGTGGTAGGGTGTTTGCCTAGCATGAACAAATCCCTGGGTTTGATCCTTGGGACATACAAAAAAAAAAAAAAATTCAAGAAAGTGTTGAATAGCTAGAAAGAAGTAAAAAATTCTTGTGTTCTACAGCAGAGTGGGGTGATTATAGTTCACCACCCTATTATATATTTTATGATTATATAGAATAGAGGAACTCCAAGGCTCCAAACACAAAGTAATAAGGAGACAGAAATGCTAACCACCCTGATTGGATCATTACACATTTTATTCATGTATCATATCACCACACTGTACCCCATTAATATATACAATTGAAATGGTAATTAGTAAAAATAAAATAAAGTATCTTTTAAAAATAAAGCTGAGTATTGAAAAGAAAGCAGAGTTTAATAAGTCATAGAAGCAAGTCTGAATTAATACCCAGTAATGTAGCTGTAGTTTCAAAGATTAACTCTGGTCTTCGAAAGACTTTTCAGTATTTTGTAAATTCCCATAAAATAGATCCTGTTTCTCCATTGTGTTATATTTCAGTCTCCCAGACTCGCTGGCAGATAAAATGCCAGTGCTGGGCCTATGCTGTGTCTATGAGAAGCAACTGGAGGGTATCAGCTTGGAGCAGAGCCTCCATTTTGGCCAGGTCCTGCAGCAGAAGATGCTTTCAACTTTCAGTCTTGGCAGTGGTGGGGCAATTTCCCAGTGAGTCCAAGGCAGAGTTCCTGGCACAGAAGTGGCACCATGGGGGTGGCAGCTGCCAAGTTTCCTTTATTACTCAGTGGGAAAACAGCAATAAGAGTGAATTTTTTCAACAGGCCAAGTCTGTTGTGAGGTTTTGGGCTTTATTTCTGAAACCTTAGCCTGAAGTCTGGTGTGCCAGCTTTCCCAGCAATTTTGAGATTTTTGAATATACTTTGAATAAAATCTTTTTTTGCTTCATCAGTCAGTTGTCATCTGTTTATTCCAACTAAGAACCCTGACATACATTTTCTATCAGAGACTGGATACCAGGAGGACTTACAGATGACATTTCTGAGCAGATGCTCTTGCTTGAGTGTGTTTCTCATTGGAGTAAGGGAAGGTACAGTGACATTTTAATGACCTGGGACAGGGATAATGAACCCCTGGATTCAGATTACTATTGTAGCATGGGAATGAAGTGTGATTATTAGGTAAAGCCTTGCTGTTATTGTTGTCATTCTTAGGTTAATCTGCTGGGGGAGCAATAACAAAATACCACAGACTGGGTGGTTTAAATAGCAGAAATGTATTTCCTCATAGTTTTGGGGCTGAAAGTCCAAGATGAAGGTGTCAGTAGGTTTGATTTCTTCAGAAGTCTTTCTCCTTGGTTTGTAGGTGGTTATTTCACTGTCTATTTATATGGTTGTCTCTCTGTGCTAACAGTTCCTGGTGTCTCTGTGAGCATGCAAGTTTCCTGTTGGGATCATACAGATTAGATTTGGACCCACCCTAAGAACTCATTTTAACTGTTCACTTCCTTAAAGGCACTATTTCCAAATATAGTCACATTCTGACATCCTGGGGGTTAGGACTTCAACACGAGTTTTGCAGGGAAACAATTTAGTCTGCAGCAAAATTCTTGACTTTTTACTTGGTTAACAAGAAAGTTGTTAGTGGGACATACCAAAGTAACAGAGTTCATCAAACCTGTGGTATTTTTAATCTTCCAATTACTTTTTAACTTCTTCTTTTTGTAAACTTAAGTTCATAAAAAATGTACATGAAAATGTTTATGATAGCTTTATGCATAACTGCCCCAACTGGAAATATCCAGATGTCCTTCAATGGGTGAAAGGACAAATTATGTTACATCCATACACCAGAAAAAAATAACCCCACTAAAGATATATAGAACTATATAATTGATCCTTAAATGTGTTTTATAGGATGCTATCTAAAATATGACATTCTGAAAAACAAAATTGTAGGAACATAAAATAGATCTATAGGTACTAGTGGTAAGGGAAGCATGAGGGAAATTTTGGGGTGATGAAACTATTTCATATCTTAATTATGGTGGTGGTGACATGGTTATATGCCTTTGTCTAATTTGTATGATTGTATACCAAAATGTTTTTATTGTATGCAAATTTGAAAATAGTGAATAAATGATTAAAAAGCTAATACAATTGGACATGTAAAAAAAGACCCCCTTCCTGCCACTTGAGATAACTACAGATTCATGAATTCTCTTTTTATTTAATGTATTGTTACCCATTTATATAATTTTTATTTAAAAACTATTATAAGTTCACAGGAAGTTGTGAAAATAACACATTGGAGTCCTGTGAATGCTTCTCACCCAGTTTTCTTCTACAATAACATTTTAGGAAATTATAATTCAATATGAAGACCAGGAAATTGGCCTTGGTACAATGTATGTGTATGTTCCTGGGCCTCTTTATCACATCTGTAGATTCATGTTTTTACAACTACAGTTATGATATAGAATTGTTTCACCACCACACAGATTTCCAACATAGTACCCATTTAGAGTTATATCTATTCATTTTATGCCCATCATTCACTGACTCTTGGCAATTGATAATCTGTAATCTATCACTATAATTTTGTAATTTTGAGAATACCATATAAATAGAAGCCTGTAGCCATACCACTGTGGTGTCCCATCCTGTCAGATCTCAGAAGCTAAAGAGAATCAGGCCTGGTTAGTACCTGGATGGGAGAATGCCTGGGAATACCAGGTGCTGTAGGCTTGGGGGAAGGACCTGGTAACCCACTGGTAACCCACTCCCTTCACCCCTAAAACAAAAAAAAAAAAAAAAAGAAAGAAAGGAAGGAAGGAAAGAAGAAAATCAATCAGTCATTGGAAACCCTACAAGAGCCGGCCCGGTGGCACACGACTGTAATCCCAGACACTCGGGAGGCAGAGGCAGGAGGATTGCAAGTTCGAGACCAGAGGCATTCTGCGTAATTTAGTGAGACCCTATATCAAAAAGTATCCCAGTGGTACAGCACTTACAAAACATGCAAGTGTGATGTTATAGGTTCAGCTCCCAGTACTGGAAGAAAGAAAGAAAGAAAGAAAGAAAGGAAGAGAGAGAGAGAGAGAGAGAGAGAGAGAGAGAGAGAGAGAGAGAGAGCGCGAGCGAGCAAGCAAGCAATCCCTATGAACAGCAGAGAAGCACTAACAATACTGTTTTGTCTGCTGTAGGTAGGGTTGCTATGAGTCAGACACCTAGTGGATGGCACCTAACAACAACAACAATGTAAATAAAATCATATAGTATATAACCTTTAGAGATACCTTTTTTCATTCAGCATAATGTCTTAAAGATCCATCCACTTTGCTTTGTGTAGCAGTAGTTCATTCCCTTTTCTTGTTGAGTAATATTCCACAGTATAGATATACTACTATTTCTTTAACCATTAACCTATTGAGGGATATTTTGACTATTCCTAGCTTTTGGCTGATACAAACAAAGCCACTTTTAATAGTTGGATTTATTTTTGTGTGTGGTCATTCTTTTTTTTTCTTTTTTTTTTTTTTTTTTCATTACTAGAAGATTGAATCCAGGGTTTTACACATGTGGGCTAAATGCTCTACACTGTGCTGTGCCCTGAAACCCCATTTTTTTCTTTTATTTTGAGACAGGGTGTTGCTAAATTGAGCAGGCTTCCTCAGACTTCAAATTCATCATCCTCCTTCATTAGCCTTCCAAATCACTGAGATTACAGGCATATACTAAGGCTTCCAGCTGTCATTCTTTTTTTTCAATGTTAAACATTGTTTTAAATTTGGCCAGTAAGAACCCCACCAATACAACCTAAGTATCATTGTTCTTAAAATTGTGATTTGAATTAAATACAGTAAAAATTTTAAGGTATAATTTTGGTTAATACATATAATTATGTAACCACTACCACCCCAAACAAAACAAAACAAAACAAAAATCTATATAGAATAGTTCTGACACAACTAAAAAAATTCCCTCATGCCATGTGGTTGTCAACTTCACTACTAAGCAACTACTGATCAATTTTCTTTCTCTCCAGTTTTACCTCTAGTATCTTTCTGATATGTCTGTATTACTCTTTAGATAAGTCGTTGAATTTTGCATAATAAGACGTTCTAAACTCATTTTTTTTTCCACAAATCTGGTGTGAATTTTTTTATAAACACCAAAGTACTTTAAGGAAGAGAAAAAAACTCAAATATACTGTGGCAATTGTACTTAGTAGAATTTTATTTGCTAATTTTATTGCCAAATAAACTTATTTTGCAATATTGAACAAAAACCTGAATTATGTTTTGAAGTTAGTACAAGAAAGATTGTATTCACCCTCACAGCTCTGACTTTTTAGAACAATTTTGTTTCCTGGGTATAAAACAGCAGTAACATATTACTGCTGACATTCCTTGAATTGATCTTGGATAATTCCTGTGAAATTTTTTAATTGCACTTCACTTTCTCTAATTTTTAGAAAAGATCCATATTTCTAGCTGTAACTATTTAAAATAATGCTCCAAGAAAAAAAAAATCAACCTCTTTGTTTATATTGTCATTTTTACTTTTTAATTAATTAATTATTATTATTATATTTTTTGTGGTACTTGAGGATTGAAGCCAGGACCTCACACATACATTGCAAGTGCTATTCCATTGGGTTGCACTCCAAGCCCATTTTTAAATTTTGTTTATTTATGTATTTATTTATTTTGTGGTATTGGGGTTTGAACCCAGAGCCTCACCTATGCTTTGCAAGTGCTCTACCACTGAGCAGTACCCCTACTCCATGTTTTATATTTTATTTTGAGACAAATTCTAGGTCAGTTATGCGGACTACATCTGGCCTAGACCTCCCAAGTTGCTGGGATTACAGGCATGCACCACCGAGCCTGGCTCCATCATTTTAATTTTTATTTTGAGTCAAGGTCTCACTAAATTAAGCAGCTTGCCTATGGCCTCAACTTGAGATTTTCCTACCTCCGCCTGTCTATTCGCTGGGATTATAGACGTGTGCCACCACACCTGGCTCTCATTCACATTTGTTAGAAATCATATATTCAAATGCAAAATCCAAATATCATATTTTATTTCCCAGTTTACCAGGGAATGTAAACATTTTCATCTTTCAGCTGAAATTTATACTGGATTTATCCAGAAACTTGAATCAGACCTTGGTCGTTAAAGAGCACATTTATTAAATACATCAGTTTCTGAATGATTACAATGTGCCAAGCACTTTGCTATACTCTGGATATAAAGTGGAGAGAAAAGAGTCACATGCAACACAGGAGACACTATTAGACGCTATTAGAATAACTTGAATACAGTGCTCTGTGAGTATATACCTTCAATGGACATTAAATGGCTACATTAATATGTTTTATGAAATACAATGTAAGGGAGCTTATTTTACTCAGAAATGTCTAGAAAGGTTGGAGGATCATTTCAAGAATTCACAGTTTTCTAGGACCTATAACGAGTTAATAAATTCTTTATGAATAGCATTCAGCTGAACCGTGGCAAGACAAGTGACCAGGAAAGTGCTGGAGAGAGGGCAAACAGCCCTCCACCTGTGTAGCTCAGGTGCAAACCTTATCAGTAGCCAGGTACAGATTGGATCTGAAGATGGGACAAAGAGATATTGTTACTGAAAATGCTAGAATATTGACATATTTTTGCTTAGGTGTGGGGTAGGAGGGTGCCCTTTTGCTGCAAGAAGCAGCATTTTGGAGGGCCGTGTGTCTTTATTTTAGAGGCAAATTGTAGTTGTTGTTAGGTGCTATCCAGTCATGTCTGACTTGTTCTTAGGTGCTGCCGAGTCAGTATCCGACTCAGCAACCCTCAGAGGGTTTTCAATGGCTGACTGTTTCGGGATTGCCTTGGGAGTGGATTGCCATGCCCTTCTCCTATCCTTGCGGTGCCGGGAATTGAACTTGGGACCTCAGAGACAGCAGCGCAGAGCTCTATCAACTGAGCTAAAATAGACCCTCATAGGGTTTTCAATGGCTGATTGTTTCGGGATTGCCTCAGGAGTGGATTGCCATGTCCTTCTCTCATTTTTGTGGTGCTAGGAATTGAACTCGGACCTGAGAGACTGCAGAGCAGCGCTGTACCAACTGAGCTAAATCCCAGCCCCAGGGAATTGTAGAGAAGTAGGGAATTGGGACCTTGGAAAACTCAAGATTCAAGACAGGCAAGAAAGCTGGGGATTAAGCTTCCTTTTTAACCTCTTTCTCTGTCTCTCTTTCACTCTCTGTCTGTCTGTTGTGTGCTCTCTCTCTCTCTCTCCCCCCCATCCCGTGTGTGTGTGTGTGTGTGTGTGTGTGTGTGTGTGTGTGTGTGTGTGTGTGTGTTTTCAGACAGGATTTCACCACGAAACCCAGGCTGGCTTGAAACTCATGATCCTCCTGTCTTAGCGCTCCCCACTGCTGAGATCAGAAATGTATACCACCATGCCTGGCCTAATGTATTTCTAATTACCAGTTCAATTCACCAAGTATGAAAAGAGGCTGGAATTTGGAAGTCCAACCATAATTCTGTGGTTCTGAGAAGCCACTTTGCAGTCATGAAGATTGTATCAGTGGTAAAAGATCCCCAGGAAATAAATAATACCAGATATAATTCAAGAGTAATTTATCACTTAAAGTTGTCTCATTTACATCCAAGAAATAATTTAAATAATGAGTTGCTAGGTTTTTTTGAAAACCATGAAAACATTAAAGTGTATGTGAATATATTCAGCAAGATGTTTTCCAGTTTAGAAAACAATGCCCCATATACTTCAAAGCAATAAAACTACAAAATAACATAAAGCATGTCATTAGATATTAAAATGGCAAGCAAGAAAACAATGTGGAAGATATCTAGCCAGATTAATAAAAAATTACTTATAATGAGAGAGAGGAAAGTCTACTTTTCTAAACTCTGTCAGTTGATTATAAGCCTTTCAGTTAACATTAATAATGCAGAGTGTTTATTTTGACAAAGGAAATGCTGTAAAGTTAGCTGTTGTTGTTAGGTTCTGTCATGTTGGGTTCAACTCATAGTGACCCTCATAGGGTTTTCAATGGATGATTGTTTCAGGGTTGCTTGGAGAATGGACTGCCACATCCTTCTCCCATAAAATTAACTGTAGGGTAATAAAAAGAACTGATGTTAGAAGCTGAGTGGGAGGGAGGGATGGAGAGGAAGGTCATGAGATGATAAGGGGGAAGTTAACATGAGCAATGTACAATGAGATGCATGTATAGAAATGTCATAATGAGATTCATTAAGTTATACATTAAAAATTACTAATAAAAAGAGAAAGAAGCAAAGTGACTTGTATCAGTGCCTCAGCTTTGTCTTCTTCTTAGCTGTGTAAGGCTCAAAGATGACAATATTAGTGAAAATGAGCTGTAAAAAGTTATGGCCACTACCAGCTGTAAATGAGCTATAAAAAGTAAAGGCATTTCCAGGGAAGTGGATGGAGTGCATAGGAGAGATTGTAAATGAAGAGATGACTCTACTTCCCAATCAGAAAAAAACCAGTAACTTGCCTTGAAATTGAAGGTATGTTTTGGGTAGACCTGAAGAATTGTTCAGATTTGACTCTGTGTTAGGCGGGCTCTAAGCTAACCCCCACCTCTTGGCATTTGTAGCCTAGTGTGGGCTCCCCCCTACGGCCCCCCACTGCACCAGGGTTGGGCTGTGGGATCAACAGACATGGCAGAAGTGATCACCTCTGAGATTAATATAAGAGCGTAGGAAGACATTGTACCTTCCATGTGTCTTCTGTTCCCCCAACCCATGTCCTCCTCACTATTTCCCAGGAGGCCACCTGCTATGCTGTGATCTGGTCTATGGTGAATTCCACATGATAGGAACGGAGGCCTCTGGCGACATCTGTATGTTCAAACTTGGAAGTGGCTCCTCCAGCCCAGCCAGGCTCTCAGATGGTTTCAGCTACAACTCACTGTGGCCTCATAAGAGCCATGAGCCAGAACCACTAAACTTAGCTATTCTTTGGTTCTTGGTCCCAGAAACTGTTTAAGATAATAGACGTTGTTATTCAAGCACATATGCTTGAAGATTTATTCTTTTAATGCTGAATAGAATTGTACCAACTTGGCTAAGCTAAATTGCATTTACCAGAATTCCCTTTTCTATATGTTTCTGATTATTTGTGGCCAAAAGAGAAATGTCTTGTGAGAGATTTGAAGCAACAGCTATCTTCTAACTTATACACATTGTCAATTAGCCATTAATTCACCTAGTTAGGATGAGGTGGTGGCCAGTTCTACAACTCATTTTTCCTGGACCCTCCTTCAGCTTCTCTGTCTACTGAGCTATGTGTGTGAAGAAGAATCTGGCTTCTGCAAGACATCTATGTCACCAAGATCAGAGACCACATGAATGATTTAGGTTTCAATTTGTCCCCATAGGCTCTATTCATGCATTCAATTTCCAAATTATTCTTGGTATTTCCCACTTTATATCCATCTTTCCTTTTCAACTGCTTGCCTTGTGGACTTTAAGCTCACCCTCAGATATGAAGATAACAGCCTTATAGAAACTGCTTAACTAGCTTAAACTGTCGACTAAGGTCAAAGCTTTCTAACAAATTCATTTGTATTTGTGAATATGTTTCTATGTGTGTGCTCTCATGTATGTTTGTAGACATATTGTATGTATATGTGCATACATATATATTTATGTGTACACACATGGCTCTGGCTTCATTGGGTCAGTTGGATCATCATCAGAAAGGAAAAAATAGAGCTGTTAGCTAAGTGCTAGAGGGTATACTTAGGGGTAGGCACTTCAATGTACTATTTCATGAAATCCACAAAACAATGGTATGAGGTCAGTGCTGGTGCCAATATTTCACATAGGATAACGTATAGGGAAAAATTGGGAGGAAACTGGCAAAAACTCCCAAACTGGGAAAATGGCATTTGAATATCTGGTTTGTAAGTTAGAAATCTAGGGAAAATGAAAGTAACTTGGTTGCACGTTTGTACAAAACCCTTCCTGATTGGACAATTGGACTGAAAGCTGATTGGCTCAGGCCATTCCATGGGCGAGCTACATAAAGAGCTGCGCTGCAGCAGCTGTATACCTTTTGGCACCCCTGTGCCTTCTCGCCCATTCCTGCCCGGACCACCGATGAGGAAACGCCTCTCCCGTTGCTCTCCCCCAGACCTTTGGTGAGGAAAGAATGCTCTCCTGTCGCAATCCTCAACAAGGAAAAGAACCTGCTCTCCATCTGATCACCGACGAAGCAACAGCTGTCTCCTCATGACCACTGAGACGACCAACACAGGTGTTTGCTCCTGGAAGGCAAAGCGCCTGAGGCTTTTCCTTTCTCCCATCTCCTCCGGGGTCCTGAGGGCCACAGGAGTCTGCGCCCCTCACCTGAGGGTCCTGAGTGAATTGTGTTTAGTATCTGTGTGTGAGGTGGTGCCACCCGTCCAAACCTCCAGGCCGGACTGGGAGGCTCGTGCCCCACATAGAGTTGGCGCCCGAACGTGGGGCCCAACATAATGCATACTCAGAGAACTTATAAAATTTGCCAACAATAGCTACAGAGCTGGGCAAGTGTGTCAGACTTTAAGGAAATGTTCTTTCTATTAAATTACTCAGTTCTCTTCAGAAATATCAAGTATGAAAGAATAATTAAAATAATGGCTTAATTTCCTCATTGGTCTGAAGAGAATGTGGATCTTCTGAAAATATTTTCTATGTGCATGATTTTTCATGGAGTTACATATTCCAATGTAATATATATTATAAGCACTGCCTTCTCAAAAGTTAATTCCCTGAGGAGGTAACAAATTAAGAAAATCAGTTCCAAGGTCAGACTGTATGAGTTACTTCATGACTTTGGAATTCTTCTGTGCTTCAGTTTGCTCAAACTTAGCATAGATCTAACAATATGGCCCACGTTGTAGAGTTGTTAGAATTACAGTATGCATTCTCCCCCACACCATAAATCTAACACAGAGCACTTACTGTGGCCAGATATTGTTCTCAGTGGTTTGCATGTGATAACTCCAATGTCCCTCTGGTGCTGGCTTTGCTATAATTTCCATCTTGCAGATAATAAAACAGAAGCACAGAGAAATTAAGGAACTTGTTCAAGGTTATCTATTTATTAAAGCTGGTTATTTTGGCTTTGGAGATTATAACATTAATGACCAAGTTAGACTATACCTCATGCACTTAGTGCAGCACATGGTGGAGTTCATGTTCCATATTTGTTAAACTTAATACAGATGATCCTTACCTTACAATAGTTCAATTTATGATTTTTAGACTTTACAATAGTGAATTTGGAAGTTTGATCTTTCCTCAGGCTAGCCATATGTTAGCCTGAAAGCTGTGTGTATGTTATACACATAGCTTTCAGTCATGTGACCATGATGGTAAGATGGTCTTGTACAGTATGCTCTGTTGCTAATCTATGATGTTTGCTAGGTTTGGAACATTAAATGTTGTTTTGGCCTACGATATATTCAGCTAACAATGGCTTTAAATGGGACATAACCCCACTCTAAGTTAAGGATCATTTGTATATACCTTCAAAGTTCTTTAGTGACCTAACTTTGAAATATGTTAAGCATGGTTCTGAGGGTGTGAAGCTGGCAGGAGGCACAGCAGAGCACCCCTGAAGTGCTCATGGCTGAAGAGAGGTGTGACAGAGACCTGTCTGATGAAAAGTGACTGGCAGGAGGCATGGCAGAGCCCTTTGGAGGGTGCACAGCTGACTAGAGTTACTGCAGGAAAATGAAAAGCAGAAATCTGCAGGACTTTCCTGGGAGGAGGCCAGGCTACATGGCCCCACTGCAGGGTTGCAAACTTGGAGACATATTTTTTTTTAATTGGAAAGAAATGGTCACTGCCCCAGCCTCTCGTGCAACTGGAACCATGAGCTAGAGGGACAGAATGAATAGTGGTGAGTTTAGGGGATAGGCAAGAGCAGCTGGTGGTGCTGAATACCTAAGCCTAAGAAAGTTTGTTCAGAATAAGGTGCATTTGGTGCCCAGGAGTGCTTGTGATATGGAGAAGTAGTGCCATGGGTCTGGGAGCCTAAGAGATATGGTTTAGGCTATAGTATGATTGGGAACTGGGAACACAGGGGATGGAGAGAAACTGAGGGGGGCAGTGCTGAATGCAGAGGCCAAAGCAGAAGCTAGGCACCAGACAGTGAGGATGAAAACTATGGGGGGTTGAGGAGAAGGAAAAAGGAGTGCCAGTGACTCATCATCAACCAAACTCACAGGAACATTGGAGAGAACCTTTTTACACCCAGAAGAGGTGTGACCTAGTAACTTGACCAAGCAATGGGCAAGCCTCAACAGAATAACACAGGAAACATGAAAGGTCAAGTAAATTGGGGAGACATAATAGACCAAAGCCCATCAATGGATAAGTAAGTGGATACTTAGAGATGCCACATAAAGAATTTAGATCCCTGTTTATAAGTATGCTGAAAGTCTTCAAAACACCAGTGTGAAAGCAATTGATTCACTGGACAAAAAGGTATCTAACTGGGAAGAAAACTTCAGCAAAGAAATGGAGATTCTGAAGAAGAATCAAAAAAGAAATCCTAGAGATACAAAGAAAACTGAATCAATGCAATATTACAGCAGAAGTGGTAGTATGCAGACTAGATGGAGCTGAAAATAGGATAGCTAATATTAAAGAAAAAGCAGAAGACATTATTTTCTCAGGTGCCAGGAAAGAAAGATGAAGCAGTATGAGCAAGATTTTCAAGAGGTCTTTGATAAAATAAAGAAATGAAGCCTACAAATTCAGGGGGTACACAAAGGAGTTGAAAACAACATGAGAAGATTTAAAAATTTAGTCAAAGAGATATTAGATGAGAACTTCCCAAACCTAGGCAAGAATTGGATACCAACACAACTGAACTATTCAGAACCCACAAAAATAGTAGATCAGAACAGATCCTACCCATGACACACTATAATTGGAATGGTAAATCTACATAGTAAAAAGCTACTCTACAAGCTATGAGAAGGGCTAACTCACTCACAAAGATAAAACCATCAGAACAACAGCTGATTTCTCAACAACAGCCTTAAAGGAAGGGAAAGCTAGTCAGATACCATTCAAATCCTGAAAAAGAATAACTGCCAATAAAGATTACATAACCCAGTACAGTTATCTTTTCAAAGAGATGGTGAGTTCAAGATACTCCATGATATTGACTTATTTAAATGTTTCACGACCACCAAGCCAGCATTCCAGAGATTCCTCAATGAAACACTGCATATGGGAGAGACAAGACAACACCAAATACAAAATCAAAGGAATGAATAATAAATGAGGGGAAATTAAGAAAACAATAGACTAAATATGAATAAAAAACAGACGTAAGTACCAAACTGATGTAGAATAGCATGCACCTCTTAATAATTACTCTCAATGTAAATGGTCTTAACTCACCATTCATGAGGCATAGGCTAGCCAATTGGATAAAAAAATGTAAACTCTTGATATGTGGCATTCAAGAGACACACCTCATCCATAAAGGCCATAAAAGACTGAAAATTAAAGACTAGAAAACAATACACCAAGTATGTGAAAACCAAAAAAAAAAAAAAAAAAAAAGCAGGATTTGTGATTCTAATTTTGGACAACTTAGACTTCAATCTCAAACTAACAGAAAGACAAAGAAGGATACTACATATTAGTAAAAGGAATAATCATTGAGGAACCCATAATCATACTCAATATGAACTCACCTAGATTCATAAAACAAATTTTGTTGGAGATAAAGGAACATATCAGGCCAGAATAAACAGTCATAGGAGATTTCAATACTCCATTTTCTCCAAGATAGGTCATGAAAGCAAAAAATCAATAGAGAAATGAAGGTCTTAAATAGCACCATATACCAACTGGAACTTATGGAAGTCTACAGAATATTCCACCCATCAGATGCAGAATGTACATTCTTATCAGCACCACATGGAACTTTTTCTAAGATAGACTACATTTTAGTCTGCAAAAATGGCCTCAACAAATAGAAAAAAGTAGAAATCATCCACTTTACCTTATCAGATCACAATGGAGTAAAACTAGAACTCAAAAGCAAGAAAAATTTCAGAAATGTTACATTTCTGAATGTTACACAGTCATGGAGACTATATAATACACTGCTGAATGATCAATGGGTCGTTGAAAAAATCAGAGAAGAAATTAAAAAATTGCTTCAAACAAATAAGAATGGAAATACATCCTAGCAAAATTTATGGGATACAGCAAAGGTAGTTCTAAGATGGAAGTTCATAGCTAAGAATGCCTTGATCAATATATTATAGAAAGCCCAATTAAATAATTTAATGACACATCATCTAGCCCTAGAAGGCCGAAAACAAGCCAATCCCCAAAGGAGAACTCAGACAGAAATGATTAAGGTCAAAGCAGAGATATCTCAGTTAGAATCTAAAAATACATTTCTAGAAATCAATGAGACTGAGAGCTCATTCTCCAAAAAGATTAATCAAATAGATGTCCCCTGCCAGCCAGTCTCATCAAAAGAAACAGAGAAAAGGCCTAAATTAAAAATAAAATAGAGATTAAAATGGGGTCATAACCTCTGATACCAATGAAATCCAAAAGATCATCAGGAAATACTTTGAGAAATTGTACTCCCCAAAAATGAAAACATAGAAGAAATGGAAAAGTTTCTTAATACATATGAATTACCAAAATTAAGCCCAGAGGGCACAAGCAAATTAAATAGACCCACTACATTCACCAAAATAGAGACAGTAATAAAAAATCTCCCAACAAAGAAAGTGCAAGTCCCACTAGGTTCACAGCAGAATTCTATCAAACATTCAAAGAAGAATTAGTACCTGTTCTCCTCAAATGACTTCAAAATATAGAAAAGGAAGGGACACTTGCAAACTCATTCTATGAAGCCAGTATAACTCTGTTACAAAAAAACAGGCATGGACAGGTCAAAGAAAGAGAACTATAGACCAATTTCCCTGATGAACATTGATGCAAAATTCCTCAATAAAACTGGCAAACCAAATTCATCAAGACAAAAGAAGATCATACACTACAAATAAGTGGGCTTCATTCCACAGATGCAAGGCTGGTTCAACATATGAAAATCAATCAATGGAATTCAACAAATCAAGAAACTTGCATACAGAAATCATGTGATCTCAATTGAGGCTGAGAAGGCCTTTGACAAATTGCAACATCCTTTCATGATAAAAGCCCTGGAGGAGATGGGCATAAATATTCTGAACATCATAAGACAATCTATGACAAACCTGTAACCAATAACATATTAAACTGTGAAAAACTGAAACCATTAACTCTAAGATAAAGAACAAAAAGATGTGCATTCATCTCTTGTTCAATATTGTGAACAAAGTCACAGCCAGAGCAATCAGGCAAGAGAAAGAAATCAAAAGGATACAGATAGGTAAAGAAGAGATCAATTTATCCTTATTTGTGGACAACATGATCCTTTACCTAAAGGACCCAAAAATTCCTCTAGAAAACTCTTAGAGGTAATTGACTCCTTCAGCAAAGTAGCAAGATACAAAATTAACCCTCAAAAATCAGTAGCCTTCCTTTACACTAATAGTGAACAGGAAGAGAAGGAAATTAAGATAAAAGTCACATTTTATCCTACCAAAAATTTAAATATTTAGGTATCAATCTAATGAAAGAGCCTGAAGATGTCAACAAGGAAAACTTCAAAACACTAAAGGAAGAAGCTTCAGGGGATACTAGAGGATGGTAGAACTTCTCTTCTTCATGGATTGGGCGAATCAATATTGAAAAGATGGCTATACTATCAAAAGCAATTCACAGATTTAATGCAATCTCCATTAACATTCCAATAATAGACTTTGCAGAAATAGAAAAAAAAATCCTAAAAGTTATATGGAAACACAAAATGCCACATATAGCCAAAACAATCTTAATCTGTAAGAACAGTGCAGCTGTTCACTGTAGTTGACTTCAAACTACTCTACAGGGCTATAGTGGCAAAATCAGCTTGCTATTGGTACAGAAATAGTCTTGAAGACCAATGGAGCAGAATAGAAGATCCAGAGATACACCCATGCAACTACAGCCACCTGACTTTTGACAAAGGGGCTACAGATATTCAATGAAGAGAAGATAGCTTATACAACAAATGGTGCTAGGAAAATTGGATATCCATTTGCAGAAAATTGAAGATAGACCTGTATCTCTAAATTTGCATGAAAGTCAATTTGAAATGGATGAGTCCTCAACATAAAACCAGAAACCTTAAAACCACTAGAAGAAAAGATAGGAAGCACACTCCAACACATAGGCATAGGAAAGTATTTCCTTAACAAGATTCCTGTCACCCAGGGAATTGCCACCAAGAATGGACAAATGCAAATATATGAAATTAAAAAGCTTTTATATAGTAAAGGAAATAATCAATAGAGTTAAGGGGGAGCCTACAGAATGGGAGAGAATCTTTGCATCCTACATATCAGACAGAGAAGAAATTTCAAGAATATACAAAGAACTTAAGGAAGCAAATTCCAAGATAAGAGATAATCCAGGACATAAGTGGGCAGAGGAAATAAACAGACAGCTCTCAAATGAAGAAGTTCAAAGGGCTAAGAAACATATGAAAAAATACTTAATATCTGTGCCCACCAGGGAAATACAAATCAAAACAACACTGAGATTCCATCTAAATCCAGTAAGAATGGCAAGATCAACAAATCAAATAAGAACAAATGCTGGTGAAGACGCAGAAGAAGAGAATCTTTTTATATGGCTGGTATGATTGTAAAGTAGTTTGACCACTTCACAAATCAATATGGAGATACCTTAGAAAACTACTGATTTTTGAGTGTTAATTTTTAAGTGTAAAATGAAGAAAACTTTAAAATGCTGAAGCAAGATATCAAAGAAGATTGAAAAACATAATATGGCAAAACATAACATGTTCAGGGACTGGAATATTCAATATAGTAAAGACAACAATCCCATCCGAATTAACTTTTGCATTTAAATAAAGTATTTATCAAAATCCTCCCCCCAATAAAATAAAATATGTTAAGCATGTTCCTGATCACACTGGTGCAGGGGCATTTGATATTGCTTGAATAGAGCCTGTATGGAATGTCGTCCCATGAGCCAAACTGTAAGGTTCTTTAAGTGTATTTCAGTGTTTACCTGAGCTTAATGATGATTGCCAAGTACCATTTTACTTGAAAAAGCAAGAACGTAATGCTGAATGTGTTTACACAAACAAGATCCAGTAAAAGTCTACTTTAAAATTTTTGCTTGTGTAGTGTCATACTGGGCTTTTATTTTGGATATTTTTTCTATCTTTAACACTGCTCTGGAAGAGATGTAGTATTGTATAGCTTATCTCAAGAAAAAGATGTTTATTAATCATTGTCTTTTAAAAAATAGAAAGCAATGTCATCTTTTCCCCTGAGGACTGTATTACGTTTTTGTATATGTGGTATATGTTGTGGGGTGATTCTCAAACATACCACAGTTTAGTTACTTATATCAAACTGATGCATTCAGTTTCTGTTTGACTCATCATATTGCCAATGCCTAGGGCAGAGCTAGCATATACCAGGCATTCAATTAACATATGTTGACTTCTTGGTTTTTGAGCTGTTACTACCATGATGTCAGCCGGCCTGTGGTTTGGCAAAGGCTACCTGTCTCTAGGGCTTGGGGTTTAGCTCAGTTGGTAGAGTACTGCTCTGTGCTCTTTGCGGTCCTGGGTTCTATTCCCAGTGCTGCAAAATGGGGAGAAGGACCTGTCAGCTCATTCTTAAACCAATCAGCCATTGAAAACCCTATGCATAGCAGAGAAGCACTGACATTGTCCCTGGCATGACATAGTGTTGGAGAGTGTTTTATTCTGTTGTAAGCTATGAGTCAGACCTGACTCCAGGGCACCTAATAAACATATTGTTGGGAGAAATATCTTGCAGTCCACTCCTGAAACAATCAGCCATTGAAAACCCTATGCATAACAGAGAAGCACTGATGTTGTCCCTGGCATGACATAGTGTTGGAGAGAGTTTCATTCTGTTGTAAGCTATGAGTCAGACCTGACTCCAGGGCACCTAATAAACATATTGGGAGAAATATCTTGCGGTTCACTCTTGAAACAATCAGCCATTGAAAACTATAGAATAGCAGAGAAACACTGACAGTAGTGCTGGACATCCCACAGTGTCAGGAAGTATTTTGTTCTGTTATACATAGGCTCTCTATGGGTTGGACTTGACTCCATGGCAGCCAACAACAACAATAATATATGAAGCTAGAAAGCAGTGCTTATAAGTAGTGCTGATAAGGAAAGTTATCCATAGGAGATGAAGGAGCAGCTGAGGTTGTATGCAGCTGAGTGGCCAAGCGTTCACCTTGGCAGGCAAAATTAAATGCTGAAATCCATTGCTCATTTGCCTGGTAACAATTTGCCAGCCTACCTAAGGGCCTGGGTTTAGTTTTCAGTTCCTGTGTGGATTTCCCATTCATAGCATTTAGGTGTGGCAGGTTATACTCATCACTCTTCTGGGGAAGGGCTATAGCACCACCTAGCTTCACTGGGCCAGGCATGCTGAATGTTTATGGAAATGAGGTCTTTTCTAATGGAAACAAGGTCTTTTTTGATCCAAATCAGACAGAACCTTCTAGCTTAGGCTAAAACTGTTCAGAGAATCTCCTGAGACTGGGATCTGATGACTCATTCTGAACTTCTGGTTTTCTGTGTCCATAAAATTCTCGAATTAGCTAAAGAACACAATCTAAACAAATTCTAGTTCTTTAGTGAGACACTGAACTGAATTTCCCCTATATTCTCATATTTTCTTCCTCTGTTTCTGGTTCTTTTACTCTGTTATTATTCACCTACATTCATAATTTTTGCTTCTATACTTTATTAAGCTGCTTTTTCTCTGTTAGTTTCAGAATAATACAAATGTAGATTCTAAAGGCAGATACTTTCATATTCATACCTCAGAAGTCCTCACTTTGCATGGCTCTGCCATATAAGAATTTCAGTTACCTTAGTTAAATAACACCGCTCTCTCAACCTTGCAGTTCATATTTCAGTGACCACAGAGTATTAACTGAGTAATTGCATGCAGCATAAACTTGGCTCCTAGTAGGTTGGTTTACAAATCACTACATAAGTAGATGCGAATCATGATCAATGACCTTTGCATCTCCTCTTTTAAAGTCTGTCAGTGATTGGTTGCCTATTTGTTCTTCAGTTCATGCACAAAAGCAAAGCATTAGGTAAATTTCTTCCTGGTTTCCCAGCACTTGTGAGAAATAAAGATAAAGTACGGTAGTTTTACTTTTAAAGAATACTAATGTCACCTGATTCTCTCGGAGACTTGATAATATGAACATTTGCTTTTTCCCACAAAGCAGAATTTCATTAATCCAGCCCATGGACCAAGGAATCCTTTTAAAGTCTCTTTCCTTACAGAATTTGGGACATCCTATTGATTCTACAATTGGAGATGGTGTAACTTCTTTAGCTGAGCTTTAGGAGAAATGTGGCATAAAGCGTGCAGTTGAATACATTTAAACATTAAAGCAGGAAGTAAAAATGGGTAATATCCATAGAGTATGGCAGGAACTTTTACTTTGTTGTGCAAATAACTGTGCAAGATACAAATCATAGGCAAATAGAGTTAAAATAGCTGACTATGTTACTCAACTTTCTGCTGCTATGACAAAATACCTGTGAAAAACAACTTAAAAGGAGGAAAAACTTATTTTGGTTAATTGTTTCAGAGGTTTCACTCCAAGGTTGCTTGGTTCTGCTGCTTTTGGCCTGTGATAAAGCAGAACATCATGGCAGACAGTGCAGGGTAGAGCAAAATTATTTACCTCATGGCGACTAGAAAGCACAGAAAGAGGTCAGAAAGGCCAATATCCTAATATCTTCTTCAAAGACAGGTCCCCATGACCTAACTTCCTCCCCCTAGACACTATCTCTAAAAGTTCCACCACCTCACAATAGAGTCACCATGGGGAACTTGCCCTCCACATATGAGGATACTCCAGATCCGGCTGTGAACATGTTGACTCTGCCAGTTCTAGAAGCTCAACATAGCCAGAGAAGTTAATGAGGATGAACTTGTCAGCCTAAGTTTGGAAAGCTGTTGTGATGAAAAAGGATGTAGAAGTCTCTGAAGAAATTGTACTAGGAAAACTTTTCAAGTAAAGGAATTCTCAGAGGTATGTCATTTCGTTGGAAGCAAAAAAGATAAAATGATAGAAGCTGATCCAAATTTAGAAAGGAGTGTGGCAAGTCACCATGGTACAGGAAAGATATTTTCTTCCTGTTACAAGTTAAACAATGAAAAGAGAGCAAGCACTGTTCAAGCTATTCTGGATAATTATTATTATTAATTTTTGCAAAGAAATAAAACACTTTAATTATCAATGTTTATATTGTCATTAGTTACAATGTACTTAACACATATTAGCTTTACTGTTTTTTGACATACCTTGGGCTGGGTTTTAGCTCAGTTGATAGAGTGCCGCTCTGCAGTCTCTGAGGTCCCAAGTTCGATTCCCAACACCGCAAAACGGGAGAAGGACGTGGCAACCCACTCCCAAGGCAATCCCGAAACAATCTGCCATTGAAAACCCTATGAGGGTCGCTATGAGTCGGACATGACTCGAGGGCACCTAACAACAACAACAACAACAACATACATTTATAACCTGTAGCCATAGCACTGTGGCTTCCGATCCTGTCAGATCTTGGAAGCTAAGCAGGGTCGGGCATGGATAGTACTTGGTTGGGAGACTGCCTGGGAATACCAGATACTGTAGGCTTGGGAGAAGGACCTGATAACTCCCTCCTAAAATTCAATCCACCATTGAAAACCCTATGAATAGCAAGAAGCACTGACAATAGTGTTTTGCCTATTGTACGTAGGGTCGTTATGGGTTGGATACTGACTCGATGGTACATAACAACAACAACAACAACAATAACAACATACATAATAACCATGGCATAACAACAACAACATAAATATTTTAAAAACTTTTATTTGAAAGGACACTGAACAATGGTGATTCTTCTCATTGACTAAGATTGCTTTGCATAAATTTAGCTTGTACTGTCTTTCTTATGGCTTCTCATTGAATACTTAAAAGGGAAATAGCTATTAAATACATTTCACATGCTTGTGATTAAACTCCCGGAACAAACTGGGGAGAAAGCAGTACTAGCTCTAATTTTTGTGTCAGAGAGTTTTTGAAGTGTATTTACTAGTTAAATCTTCCAACAATCTGTGAAGTAGATACTACTATTATCCTTAATTTGCAGATGAAGATTGGACTCAGAGAGAGAAAGCCTGGCAGGTCTGGGGTTTGGATTCAGCTCTGGGGCTCCAGAGCCTGCACTCTTGATCATTGCTTTCATCACTATGCTGGCGAGAACCCAAGGACCCGATTGAGAAAACAGGTCTTACACAGCAGAAAACATGATTAAGTGGGAACTTTGCCATATGCACTTCATCTTCCATATAGTGGTAGCTGTGTCAGGGCTCAGCAAATGACACCCTAAATGATGTTTTGCCATGCTGAGCACTTCGAACTGAAGGCAATTGGAAAACCAAAGAAGCTGTCTCAGAACCAAGTTCCCTATAAGTTTTCCTTTTACTCTACCACTAAGTACAAGGAAACCCTTTCTGTGAAGTTCCTTTACCTACTTAAAGGCAGATCTTCCAAAAAGGAACACAACTGCCTTCAGTCTACTGAAATTTCCTTTTCCAAACAAAATTAGACTCAGACCACAGAGGAAAAAACTGAAAGTCAAATACCACACCTAGAACCCAGAGAACTTTGTCAAAGATCAGTGTACATTCTTCAGGCCCATTTTTCTCCCATAAAAATCATTTACTAACCTTCCAAACTGCCTTCATCCCTCATTTCCTTCTCATCTGTAAAGAAGAATATACGTGTCTGTATTGTTTTTGTTAGGTGCCATTGAGTTGGAGTTGACTCGTAGCCACCCTATGTATAACAGAACAAAACACTCTCTGACACTGTGCCATGGTTGGCACTATGTCAGTGTTTCTCTGTTATTCATAGGGTTTTCAATGACTGATTGTTTTTTGGGAGTGGGCTGCCGGGTCCTCTTTCCAAGCCTACAGCACCTGGTGTTTTGGGTGATCTCTCTTCCAAGTACTAATCAGACCTAATCCTGCTTAGCTTCTGAAGTCACAGTGATATGGCTGCAGACAAGTTTCTGTATATCATTCAGTTATTGGATATTTACTTATTTATGATGCCCCCATCCACATAAATAAATTTGCATGCTTTTTCTCCTGGTAATCTGTCTATTACCAGTTTATTTCAGCAGGTTTAAAGACTCAAATCTTTAGAGATGGGAGAGAGAATTTCCTTTTGCTCCTACATGTCCAAAACCATTTTGCTCCATACAAGGTTAACTCAAGTAGAACACTATGTTTGGTTTAATGATTTTGGAGAAAGAGAAGGCAGATTGAATCAGTTGGAATAAGAATTATTGTCATTAAAACATGATGAGTTTTTGTGGAACAAGACAGCAACTATTATAAAGTTTAAGACAGTCAGGCAAAGGGTTATTCTTGGTAGGCACATCCATGTGTGTCCATATCCATATTAACAGAAGCTCTCTGAGTACAATGCAAAATCAGTCCTAGGTAAAGACAATTATGTGTATTTCATGGGGGTAATGAATAAGGAGATTCTTAACTATTTAAACCAGGAAGATTATTATTCAATTCATAAAAACTTTTAGTAATATACAAATGTCTATGTTTAAAAATAAAAATGGCATTTACTTAGGCCACACTTTTTTAATCATAGTAAAATTATTAATAAAACAGCATTTAAGATGAGTGTTATAAAAATGAATTTCAAAAGACAATGTGGGAATTATTAAGGTAGGCTTTGATCTTGTAATAAATATGTTTACAATGCATATTCTGTTTCAGTTCTTTCATTTTTCTCACCTGTGTAGCAGTGTAGCTCCTTCTTGGAAGAAGACAGTGCAACAGTAAAGCAGTTCTCAGGAACTGGTTGGTTGACCCCAGGGCCCCATGTTTGCATGTTTTGCAAGCGTTGTACCACTGAGCTGTACCCCCAGGCAATTTTTTTTTTTTACTTTTTTTAAAATTTGAGACAGAGTCTTGCTAATTTACACAGGGTGGGTCGTGTCTCGAATTTAGAATTCTCCTGCCTCCACCACCCAAGTTGCTGGGATTAAAGGCACACCATGCCCAGCTAGGCACCACATTCTTTTCTTAAAAACTTTGACCAGAGAAGTCCTGACATCAAACCAGGACAATCATAACTACAAGAAAAGCTGGAAAATGTAGTGCAGCTATGTAAGAAGGAGTAAGATAGACAGGATTTTTGGTGACTAGTTAGCAGTGTAGTGGGAGTAAAAAGCCCAGTGAGACCTACTTTCAGGAGAGAGGCTGCTTCCTTTCAGAATTTAAAGAAATGAAATGATGCTTCTGTACAGGTATGCAATTGTGCAATAGAAATGAGCATCGAATAATAAAAATTCTGGATGCTTATTTGAGATGGAGCCATTTTGATATAACTAATTATAAAAGAGTGACTGTGTATGCACTACTGTACTGGCACCTGCTGTCTGAGTTTGATGCTCTCATCAGGGAACTTGTTGGAAATTCTCTTCTGCTTAGGAAAAACTTAAGGAAACTTCAGCTGGGAAGAGGACGTTCATGCGAATCCTGAGACATTTGAGATTTGGGTTATCATCATGCATCTTTGTTGATCAAATAAACCATGCTCTGTAGAGAGATGTGGAATAGCGTTTTTTTCGTGTGGTCACAGTGAAGAGATGCCTTCAAAGTTTCATGTGGAAAGAATTTTTTAATCTGTATTTCAGTACCCTGAGAAATAATCCTTATCACAATAAAGTAAAACATTTTCATGTATGAGGAGTTCAAAAAATTTCCACCCTTTAGCCTTTTCTCAGAGATACACTGAAGGAAGTTTTCCACCAACATGAGAGAGTAAACCAAGAAAGAGGAATACATGAGATATAGAAAGCAGGTGATCTGTCCCAGGAGATAAAGAGAGTCCCCAGAATATCTGTTATTTGAAAGTCTCTTAGAGAAATGTTTCTCAGAAAATGCAATCAAGAAGTTACCAGGTGTCTTTGAATGATTGAAGTAAGATTTACATTTCCAGAGAAGAGATAGTTGCAAATTACTGGCAGTTTATAGAAGAGAAAAAACAACAACAACAACAACAAAAAAAAAACAGAACAAAATAAATCTCCAGTGCAGATCATTCCTATTTGTCCTCTGTTCTTTTCTTCTCATTCTTCCCCCCACTTCATGCTCTTTCCATTGCTCCATCTTCCTCCTTTCATCTTCCTCCAAGGATTATATGATGTACACACAAACATAAAAGAATAAAAATAAAAACAAAATTGGAAGAAAGAGGACAGTAAGTTGGGAAAACAAGGAAATAAAACTAATTTATACTTTACCAGGAAAAGGCAGAAAGTAGGAGTTGTACAGGTTTGCAAAGAAGTCTGCTCAGAAAGTTTGTGTTTATACAGATTATTTATTGAGAATGCCAATTGTCCTTTGCAACGGTCACCTTGTTTTGTATTGTATTGTTTTGTTTTGTTGTAGGATTGAAAGGTTGAACCTAGAGCCTTACACATGCCAAGACAGTGTTCTACTACTGAGGTACACTCCCAATCTGCTTTTTAGGGTTTTTTGTTGTTGTTGTTTATTTTGGGACAATTTTGATAAATTACACAGTCTGCCTCTGGCTTGGAACTTGCAATCCTCCTGCCTCCAGCTCCCAAGTCGATGGGATCAAAGGCATGTGCCACAGCACCTGGCAGGTCACTTCATTTTCTAACAGAATGGGCACAGAAGTGAAATTGGAGCCTTCTTAGTGGCTGCCAGGCAAGGAGCTGCTAGCCAGATGAAATGAGGGCTTCCCCTCTATACAACCCTGAGATGTCCTAAACAACCAAGCACTTTGGCAGATACTGAGGAAGTGGCTCATAATTATTTACTCCAAAGTCAATAATGTTTATATTATATATAAATTTAAATATATATATTTTATGTTCTTTGTTTAAATGATGACATTGTGGGAGGTATCTCTCTAACTCAAATGTTTGCCAGTGGATTTTGCTTATGGTATGTTTCTACAGGGCATATTTCAGTTGAATGTGATATATGTTAAATATGTAAGTGCCCAAGTGTTGACTGCTTGGTCCTCAGCCTGTACTGTCAGGAAGTGGTAGGACACCTAAGGGATGGAGCCAGTGAAAGAAAGTTATATCATTGAGGACATGTCCATGAAGGGGATGCTGGGGCTCCAGTTCCTCCTCTCTATTTTTCTCTTTGGTTCCTGGCTGTCATGAGGTGAGCAGCCTCTGTCATGTTGTCCGGCTTTGAAGTGCTGCCTCACCACAGGCCCCAAAACAATGGGGCCAATCAACCATGGACTGAAACCTCTGAAACTATGAGCCAAAATAAAGCTTCCCTTCTTATAACTGGATTATCTCAAGTATTTTGTTACAGTAATGGAAAACTAAGAAAACAAACTTAAAAAATAAAGACGTTTTCAAAGGCTTTGATTATATAATTATAAATGCTTGTACATGTACATATACACACATATATACATGTGTTATTCAAACTTAGCTCATAGACTTTCATGACTTGTCAACTTTTTTTTTTTTTTTTTTGCGGTACTGGGGGTTGAACCCAGGGCCTCGCGCCTGCATGCTCTGCAAGTGCTGGACCACTGAGCTGCACCTCAGCCCGTTTTTTTTTTTTACTTTTTGAGACAGGGTCTCGCTAAGTTACTCAGACTGCCTCTGGTCTCGAACTTGCGATCCCCCCGCCTCCGCCTCCCGAGCCGCTGGGATTACAGGCATGCGCCACCATGCCCGGCTATGACTTGTCAATTTTTAAAATTAAATGCATCATAGTCCCACTTATAATCAATATTGCTGAATTCAAATATTTGCTGAAAATATTAGTAAATATAAATATTAATGAATATGATTACATATTTTTAAAAAGAACTTAAGTTGTTTGAGCCTCAGTTTCTTTCTATATAAAGGAGAGATGAAGAGTGACCTCTTCATCTCTTCTGGTTTTTGTGATGATTGAAGTGCCTGACAATCAGGTGCACATTGAGGGAATGTTAGTTATATTTTTTCAGACTCAGTCCGTGGAAGTGATAAACATTCTCTATCCTCTTTTTTCTACCCCCTACCATGCATATTTAATGACAATACTTCTCTTTTACTTAAATTTGTATTTTTAAATGACCTCAACAACTTAGATATAAACACACTGTGAGGATTGCCTTTCCATTAACTACATGACCTGTGATCATTGTGACAGAAACCACTATCTCCCAAAATATGTTTTATTATTTTGTGGTCATATAACCATCCTTGCAGTTCACTAAATATGCCATACATCTGTGTTCTTTCCAGTGGAATGTGAGGAAAACTGTTGATCCACTTTCATTATAAAATGTGTTCCATTGTATTACTTTTATCTCTTTTCCTCTTCAAGATAACTAGGATGGTAATCATTAGGCTGATCCTGATATAAATAATTTTAGGATGACAGCCATTATCAGACTAGGTCTTGTATGTTTATGTGGAGAAAAAAAAACTAAATAATCTTCCAGCTGGTAAATGAGAGATGATTGGTATTTAGCCATTGATATTTTGTGGTCTATTTGTTTGAGTAGCTTACTCTAATTAATACAAGTGATCCAGCTATACTGAGTCTCAGTATTCATATCTGAAAAATGAAGAAGTTGGATTAGATTATTTCGCTTTGGGCAATGATATACTATGAGCACCATGCAGCCTGTTTGTAATCCCAGCGACTAGGGAGTTCTGAGGCCAGAGCCAGCCTGGGCAATGTAGCAAGACCCTGTCTCAAAATAAAATATAAAAGACAGGCTGAGGGTGCAATTCAGGAGTAAAAAAGCATTTGCCTAACATGTGTGAGAGCCAAAGTTCAACCTCTGTGTACTGTAAAACAAACAAACAATGAAAACTATGATCCTTAATCTTATATGAGTGAAGGCATTCTGTAAAAATGTATTCTAATTTATACATCACACATTGAATGTTGTTGTTAGATGGGGACTTAAAATCCACATATTCAGACAAACTAGAAAAATATATATAATAAAGAAGAGTATTGGCAAATCCAAGACACTCAGGAGAAAAGATTTCGGGGGAAGGGAGGAGAAAAAGAGACTATACAGGGTATACAGAGTGACCAGATTTCTGCTTGGCTCAAAGTCAGAGGGCTATGCTTCTCAAAGTAAACAGAAATTTGTGCCCACAAAGAACAAGACAGTGTAGCATGATAGCTTCACTGTAGATAGAAGTAGAATTAAATTGAGGAAAAAAGAAGATCTGAGGAAAATCAGATGAGGAAAACCCATGCTCCAGAGGGCTGGTGATTGGAAACCCAGTTAGAAGCACTGGAACCTAAGATGGGCTGCTCTGAGTCAGAGCAAGGATCCAGCAACCCACATTTGTTTTGCCATTGTTGACCTTAAACATGTGCATTCTTTGCCTTTTCTGGTTTTATTACACTCTTTTAAATGTTCAGCAACAAAATTTGCAAGCAAAAGTAGAAACCAAATGCCACAAGAACATAAACAGTGGTTTTTATAGAGGGATGGAATAATAGTTTCAGTTTGTCTCCAAAAGCATTTGGTTCATCTCAAATTGCAGAGAAGTGGAGTTAGGATGTTAACCAAATGCAGGCAATGGGTAGCAATGACAGAAAACATCAGAGGAAACGTTGAAGGAAGAGGATATTCCAAGTAACCAAAGGATATATTCCTTAAAAATGCTCCAAAGGTTGTGTTCATGAATAGTCATGATAGTGTTGCTGGGTAGATGGATGTTCCTCCAGATTCTTGGTCTCATTGATGGAAGAATTTAAAGGCAGACCCAGAAAAGAACTTTTCGGACAGCTTATTTAGAGCTAGAGAAGGAGACGGTGCCTTGAGCGCCAGCGTAAATAGGCTTGGAATTTAGGCCAGTGTGGAAAGAAGGGAATGAAAAGAAAAAAGAGAGAGAAAAAGTCAGGCTTTCCAAGTTAGAAATCAGAAAGCAGGCAGGTCCCACAGTAAAGATCCATGAACAACTGCATTTATTCTTTTGGAGTTAGAAGTCAGAAAATGGGCAGGTCCAGCTACGTACGATGCTGCAGGTGACTGCAAATATCTGCCAACAACTGCACCAGGGGATGGGGCTTTAAGGGTTTTTAAGCTCACATCTCGTTATGGGGACAGATATTCCTCTCATCTTTTTAATCTTATCCTCAGGTATGCCATATTTCTTCCACCTTTTGGCTTGTGCTGGCAATCTTAAAACAAATTTTCCTTTTTGTTATAGGAGGGGTCTTGCCTCAAATGATGTCCCCTTGCCTAGCCAGCCATGGAGGCACCTGTAGACTTCATATGTAAAGGGTGCTACTGGCCACCTACCTGGCCACTTGTAAAAGGTGTTACTGGCACTAACTACACCAGACCATTTGCGAAATGGTATTGTTGTTGCTGTTGGGTACCACTGAGTCAGTGTCTGACTCCTAGCAACCCTACGTACAAGAGACAAAACACTATTGTCAGTGCTTCTCTGCTATTCTTAGGTGATTGGTATTTTTGGGAGTAGGTTGCCAGGTCCTTCTCCTAAGCCTACAGCACCTAGTGTTCCCAGGTGATCTCCTATCCCAGTACTAACCCTACCTGACTCTGCTTAGCTTCTAAGATCTGATGGGATTGGACGTCACAGTGGTATGACTGCAGGCCAAAATGGTATTAGCTACCAGCAATTGTACTATTTACAAAGGATATTATCTACCACAAAAGTACTGACTACTAGATAAGCCATTTGTCTCAGAGGAAGTTCACATTGATGTTCATGTCTCAAAAGGTACCCAGGAAGTAAATGGCTGCAGAGAGGGCTCCCTTGTTCCCTTTCTTCCTGCCTATCATCCCTATCAATAGTTTGTAATGGTCAAAACCTGGACTCAGTCCAGAAGAAGGAATTGTGAACCTTACCACATCCTCTCCTCTATAGCTAAGACCTCAGAAAAGCCACCATCATGACAATTGTAATAGTGACACTTGGTGGAATAGAGTATGACGATTCTCTGACACCCTTCGAGGAAGTACATCCACATCTACCTGTTCCACGTAAGTCCCAGGCACCTGGTTTGAAATGCACCATGAGATCAGAAGTTTTGTGAAAAGACCTAATGGGAAATAAAGGTAATCATCTCTACCCCATTAGGGTCCTGTACCTACAGCAACTATGAGAACAAAGTTAATTAGTGAGTGGGTGGTATTTCAGCAATAGAGGTATTACTTTTAATGCATGTAGTACTTTAGTTTAAGCCTGCAGCCGTAGCACAGTGGCATCCTATCCCGTCAGATCTCAGAAGCTAAGCAGGAATGGGCCTGGTTATTACTTGGATGGGAGACCGCCTGGGAACACCAGATGCTGTAGGCTTAGGAGAAGGACCTGGCAACCCCCTCCCAAAATATCAACCCACTATTGAAAACCCTGGGGCTGGGATTTAGCTCAGTGGGTAGAGCGCTGCGCTGCAGTCTCTGAGGCCCCAAGTTCAATTCCCAGCACCGCAAAAATGGGAGAAGGGCCTGGCAATCCACTCCCAAGGCAATCCCAAAGCACTCAGCCATTGAAAACCCTATGAGGGTCTCTATGAGTCGGATACCGACTCGATGGCACATAACAACAACAACAATTGAAAACCCTATATGTAGCAGAGAAACACTGACAATAGTGTTTCGTCTGTTGTACGTAGGGTTGCTAGGAGTCGGATACCAACTTGATGGCACCTAACAACAACAACTTTAGTTTATTTTAATTTTTCCATCTCTCTCTCTCTGTTTCTTTTTTATTTTTGGGACAGTCTCACTATGGTGTAGCTCAGGCTGGCCTGGACTTTGCTTGTAGATCAGGCTGGCCTCAAACTTGCATTGATCCTCCTTCCTCAGCTTTCGAGTTGCTGGGATTACAGATGTGGGGCACCACACCCAGTGCATGGAGCACTTTAGAAGGAGATTTATTAGGAGCTCTCTAAAGTTTTATATGGGCTGGGATTTAGCTCAGTTGGTAGAGCACTGCTCTGCAGTCTCTGAGGTCCTGAGTTCGATTCCCAGCACAAAAAAAAAGGGGGGGGGAGAAGGACGTGGCAACCCACTCCCGAGGCAATCCCAAAACGATCTGCCATCGAAAACCCTATGAGGGTCACTATGAGTAGGACACGACTGGATGGCACCTAACAACAACAAAAAGTTTTATATAAGGTGTGCATTGCCTAAAATAGAAATGCAGGGTGGCAAACAAGAAACTGTTCCTGACTCAAATCACCTTAACAAGAAGGCTGGCCATGAATGCCCAGTGATGGTCATAAGAGCATTCTCCCTGCCTTCTGTCTCAGGGTAATCCTAAGAGAGTGAAAAAATTGAAAGTTTTCTGACAGGCAATGAAAAGGATAGCTAGTGTTCTACTTGAGGACCTACTCTGCTTTAGGGTGGTGAGACACATGCTGATGTCCAGCTTGTTCAGTGATCTAACTTATGATATGACTCACAACATTGGCCTCATGACAATTGAAAAGACTATGCATTCCCTGAAGGCTATAAATACCTGATCAATATTAGTTATTGTTGTTAGGTGCTGCCAAGTTAAATCCAACTCATAGTGACCTTATGTACAACAGAACAAAACACTCTCCAACACTGTGCCATGTCTGGCACTATGTCAGTGTTTCTTTGCTATTCATAGGTTTATCAGTGGCTGATTGTTTCAGGATTGTTTCAGGAGTGGGATGCCAGGTCCTTCTCTCATCTTATATGGTACTGGGGATCAAACCCAAGCCTTCAGTCAAAGATTAATATAATGTGCTATGAAGAGGTCTCCTCTCAACTCCTACCTCCCTTCCTTTCCACTATTGATTTTTGAATATTGTCTTATTTAGGGACAGGTTGATTGTTAGATACCTAGAGTTATTCAAACATTGTAATTTCTCAGAAGAAAATTTAAGAGTAGGACACAGATTTTATGAGAAATTGGGACTAAGAAGTACAAAGCTGGAATTGATTTGAATCTGTTCTTTGTAAGTGTACATGATGCCTCATAACTTCTTCTCTCACTTTCTCTGTCTCAGCTATAAAATATTGGTTGCTTCTCTTAAAGTTTTGAGATCACATAAAACATGAAAGGAAAATTGTTTCTTTTAGGCAAGATGATTTTATTTGTTCCCAGTGTGCTGGTAGTGGTTAGAGTTTGTTCCAGTGGACTTCAAACTATTGCATGTATCAGAATTGCCTGATGGGTCTGTTAAAACAGACTACTGACCCATTCCCAGAGTTTCTGATTCAGTAGGTCTGGAGTGCAGCCTGAGAATTTGCATTTTCATGAGTTTCTTGGTGATGCTGGTCAAGGAATCCCACCCTGAGAAATGGTCATTTATTCCACAGTCTGCAAACTGGTGCAGACTGGAGAAGAAAGAGGACAGAGGAAGAAAGATGCCACTTGGTTATAGAAGGCCCTGGCATACACAACCTGGCTGTAATCAAGTCTTTTTCCTCCAGGGATGGGGTGAGTACCTTTGTAGTTCCAAGTTTGAGAAGCCATAATTAAAAGTATATTCATGAGGGAAAAGACAGTGTGTATTTGAAAGACAAAGGAGTGGAGGGTCCTGTTGTTGTTTTGTTGTTGTTAGGTACCATTGAGTCAGGTCCAACTCATAGCAACCCTGTGTACTACAGAACAAGACACTCCCCAACACTGTGCCATGCCTAGTACTATGTCAGTGCTTCTCTATCCATAGGGTTATCAGTGGCTGATTGTTTTGGGATTGTTTTCAGGAGTGAGCTGTCAGATCTTCTCCCATTTTGAGGGTGGTGGGGATTGAACCCAGGGGCTCAGAGCATGCAGAGCAAGCGCTCTATCAACTGAGCTAAACCCCCACTGCTAGAAGGTCCTAGGAAGAGTAATACTTAGGTTTCAGTGCTTGCCTCATTCTATTTCTTCTGAAATGTCTACACTACTCACAATCCTTGAAATGAGCAGGGGTTCACAGCTTTGCTGGCCAGCATCTATCCTAATTTATTTTCATTTATTCTTGAAGTGGGGTCACTCTATGCACAGCACATGAGATCTGCTTCTGCATCCTCTCTCTCCTCCTCTCACCCCTCAAAGCTAACTTGACCAGGAAAAACTCCCTGACCCAAAGCTGACCAATCATTGACCAGTTAGCAGCAAATCAAATGCTCACTCCTGAAAATACATGCTAAGAGGCTGTTAGAGATGAAGTCTGTGGTGGTTCCTGGCCCTGAAAAGTCACATGGGGTCATGGAGTCCCTTTTGGGACATAGGTCACCATATTAGGTTGAGTATGCAGTAAACATGAAAGAATGAGCCTGGAGGAGGAAATAGAGCACGTATTCAGAGAAAACAGGAAACAGAGAAGCTGACTGGGACAGTATGCCCTGAATAGCTGGGGTTCCTGATGTTCTCCCTCCCAGAACCCCCACTGGACCTCACTGTAAATATGTCCCCAGGCTTCTCAAGACTTTCAGGGAGTCTTTAAACAATCACCTCATGGGAGCTAGCTTGAGATGGTTCCTTTTCCTTGCAAGCAAAAAAGCATTGAGTAGAATGTTGCCAACATCATGTGGCCAAGGGTGGTCTAAAGTGTCTCTTCTGTCCTAGAGACTGGGCTGGAGGCACTTGAAAGAACTGTAAGGAGAGGAAGCATCCTGCACAGCACCAGGAGTATCCCAAGCACTGTATGATGTTCAATAAAAGTATGAGGGTGGGCATCCTCCTTGTTCCAATATTGCAAAGGAGTGTTTACCTTTTCATGGATAAGTATGAAAAATTATTTTTTATACCTGTAAATTTTTTTCTCTCTTTCTGGTTTTTTTTTTTTTTTTTGGTTTTTGGTTATTTAAAAGTGTCTTTGAACCGACTGAAAAACCAGATTTTGGATTCATTTACTTTTTTTAATTTACTCTACTTTCTAATTCATTGATTTATGCTTAATTTAGGATTCATTTGATCTTCTTTTTCTATTTTCTTTAGGTGGAAGTTGGTATAATTGTTTGTGACCTTTCTTGTTTACTAATATAAGTATTAAATGTATACTTCTCTTTGTAAGCACTTGAAAGGGATGCATATTCTTCTACTTTGGGTGATAGCAGTCAATAAATATCATTTAGGTTAAGGTAGTTGTTAGTGTTATTAATTTTTCTATATTTCAATTGATTTGCTTGTCACTAATAGTGTCAATTACTTGGAGAGGTATTTTGAAGTATCAAACCATAATAACGAATTTATCTGTTTATTTTTTCATATTTAAACTTTATCTCCTATAAATAGTACATAGTTTGGTATTGTTTTTTGTATCTAACATGAAAATTTACTTTAAAGGAATCTTTAGTTCATTTACACTTAATACAAGTGTTAACATATTTGGGTTTAAGCCTATAATTTGATATTTATTTTCAGTTTGTCTCATCTCTTATTTATTTTCCTTTTTCTTCTTGATTTGAATTATTCAGTATTTTTAGTACTGCCTTATCTTCTCCATTG
>VMDO01013438.1:0-58249 GCA_007922755.1 Pedetes capensis
ATGACACCACTTTGCTTGCTGAAAATGAAGAGGATTTAAAACATTTCCTGATGAAGATCAAAGATCATAGCCTTCAATATGGGTTACGACTAAACATCAACAAAACAAAAATCCTTATGACTGGGTCAGCACGCAACTTCACATTAAATGGAGAAAAGATTGAGGTTGTCCAAGATTTTACTTTGCTTGGCTCTATAATCAACACCCGTGGAAGCAGCAGTCTAGAAATCCAAAGACACATTGCTCTAGGAAAAGCTGTGGCAAAAGATCTCTTTAGAGTATTGAAAAGCAAAGATGTCACATGAAGGCGAAGGTGCGTCTGACTCATGCCATGGTATTTTCAGTGGCATCATATGGTTGTGAAAGCTGGACATTGAACAAGAGAGACAGAAAAAGAATTGATGCTTTTGAATTGTGGTGCCGGAGACATCTGTTGAATATACCATGGACTGCCAAAAGAACCAACAGATCTGTCCTAGAAGAAGTACAACCAGAGTGCTCCTTGGAAGCAAAAATGGCCAAACTGTGAGTTACATATTTCGGACATGTAGTCAGGAGAGAACAATCCCTGGAGAAGGACATCATGTTTGGAAGAGTGGCAGGTCAACGCAAAAGAAGAAAACCCTCCACCAGATGGATTGACACAGTGTCTGCAACAATGGGCTTAAACATAAATAAGATTGTTTGCCTGGCACAGAATCGGCAAGTGTTTCGATCTGCTCTACATAGGGTCGCTATGAGTCGGACTCAACTCGACGGCACCTAACAACAACAACAACAGCTTGTGGGATAAAAGGAGGGCTGGAGATACTAGAACCTTCCTCCTACAACAATGGCGAATCTTAAATTAGACAATGTATGACAGTCTAAATCCCTCTGTAAGTAGATCCTGAGGTGAAGGCTTATGAGCAGGTGAGATATTCAGGAAGTGATCTGAAGAAATTAGGGAAATAGGGAAACTGAGTACTAGAATATGATATCATTTTGGCAATCACTATTGGTGACATCTGAAGAATCTGTAAAGTTCCCTCAAAGATGGTTCTGCAAGAGACACAAGGAAAGCACGTTATCCTCCACCCTGGCTTGACTGAGAGTAGCCCACGTAATGACAGGAACATCACCCGTCAGAAAGCCCCAGGTTAGGAAGCAAGCAGTACCCCTCGCCAGCTGAGAGAAGGTGATTCAGGCTGCACATAGTAAGGAAGGTGGAAGCCATAAACTTCCTGTAGCAGTGGCCAGAAGAAGAAGAGAGAATACAGAGCAGTTTAGCAGAAGTGGCTGATAGGGTATTTACCCTGCTTAGCATGCTGTTGCTTGACACAGAGAAAGTACTGAGCAAGTAATTATCACTCAACAAGACTGGTTGTGGGATTGCAGATGAAGGAGACTCCCCAGTGGTGGTACCATGATCACCGGGGGGAGATGCTTTTGGTGGCCCTGAGGAGCCAGTTATCTATAACCATACTACCTTAGCTTCCAATACCATCAGATCTCAGAAGCTAAGCAGATTCGGTCCTGGGTAGTCCCTGGATGGGAAACTGTCTGGGAATAGTGAGTGCTGTAGTCTTGGGAGAAGGACCCAGCATCCTACTCCTGAAACAATCAGCCATTGAAAACCCTATGAATAGCAGAGAAGCACTGACATAGTGCCCAGTATAGCAGTGTCTGGTAGTGTTTTGTTCTGTTGTACATAGGGTCGCTTTGAGTTGAACCCAATGCAATGGCACCTAACAACAACAAGAAGCCAGTTAAATGGTGTGGTCCTTAAAGATGAACTGCGATTTATGATAACTAAATGTCCTCCCTTTCTAACAACACTTCAATTACATGAATATCAATTACTAGAATTTTAGTCTTATAACAGTATAATTAAGTAGGCAGTTCTCGGCCCTATGGATAAAGTAAATTGCTCTTCATTCATCATCACTTACATTCAATCTCTACATGTTTTCTTTTATTGGAAGACTCATACAGACAAGTCCAAATCAACACAAAACTACATACATACATAATGCACATAGATTCTTTACATGAAATGTATTCAATTAAGGTAAGATAACAAGAAAGGTTAAAATAGGGCCAGAGAATCTCTTCTAAAAATCCACTGGCCACATATAATCATCCTGCAACTTTGCATTTCAGAGTAGCAAGACCCTATAAACTGAATTCAAAATGAAACATATATTTTTCTTGTTAAACCATCGTTAAGCACATCTGGAAATCAAAACTTGGAAGGGAGGAAGACCAGGCATTTTCTCTTAACAGAGACCACTAAAACATTTCTTCAAACAGGCCAGAGGATGAAAGGGGGAAGTAGGAGATTTGATCAACTGTAGTGGATTTTCTCTGGACAATTTAAAACTGGCCACAACACAAAATTTTCCTGCTCTCTTTGCTCCTCCCAACTTGGTACATCTTACTATAACAAAATAGGATTTCTGGTCCTGGAAGTTCAGAACTTTAGAGAATTTGTTTGCAATCAGAAGAAAAACTGCAAAATAATCATGCCCTTTCTTGACATAGATATAGTATGCCATGAAAAATGTAGGTAAGAAAGAACAGTTATGAAATGCAAATAATTTCAACAAGTTTGGATTAGTATGCCTGGTTTGGTAAATTACAGAAACTACCTGTTTTCTGTAGAGTTGCTTGTGCAGGAAACAGATGTTTGTTTCTGCTCTCATTGGGCTGCCAAAGAAAGGATTGTTTCAATCAAATCTTGCTGTGTTAACCACGGAAACATAAGGTTATTGCAATTTCAAACTATTTTTTTCAAGCATTCAAATGACTTTATTAAATAATTAAATTTTATACTTGAGTGGCAAAAGCAACCTCCTCATGAACAAATATATGTACCATGTGTATTGGGAAAGGATGAGGAGGTACTTCAATGGGTAAGGCAATCTATTGCTCTGTAAGTCTTCTTTCTGATTGTACATTTTTTTTACCTGTTGTTAGGTATCATTGATTCAGGTCTGACTCACAGTGACCCTATGTACAATAGAATAAAATACTCTCCAACTCAGTGCCAGGCACATGATCTTTTCTAGGCTTAACCCCACTGTTGTAGACACTGTCTCAATCCATCCACATCAGGGTTTTCATTTTTTCATTGACCTGCCACTTCCCTAAACATGATGTCCTCCCCCAGGGATTGGTCTCCTTGAAAATACGTCCAAAATACATCAGATGCAGTGTAGCCATCCTAGCTTCTAAGGAATGCTTTGGTTGCATTTCTTCTAGGACAGATTTGTTGGTTCTTTTTGCAGTCCATGGTATATTCAGTATCATCTCCAGCACCATAATTCAAAAGCATCAATTCTTCTCCTGTTTCCCTTATTCAACATCCAGCTTTCACAAGCATATGATGCAACTGAAGATATCATGGCATGAGTCAGACACAACTTCATCTTCAATGTGACATCTTTACTTTCAACACTTTAAAGGGGTCTTTTGCAACTTCTCCCAGTGCAATGAGTCTTCTGATTTCTTGACTACTGCTTCCTTGGATGTTGATTGTAGAACCCAGTAAAGCAAAATCTTGACCAACTTCAATCTTTTCTTCATTTATCATGAAGCTCTGTACTGACCCAATTGTAAGGATTTTTATTTTGCTGGTTTTGAAGCTATGTTTTTCAGTCTTCCTCAGTAAATGTGGCACCTGCCCTGTTCCTTCATCCTAGCATCCTCTTTCCTGAGACAAGTCCTATGCACCCTCCATCCTCTTTCTGATCTGGTCAGTAAGGCCTTTCCTGACCGCCCTATTTGGCAGAGTGCTGCTCTGCACTTTCTGAGGACCCGGGTTTGATCCCCAGCACCACAAAAATGAGAGAAGGATGTGGCAGTCCACTCCCAAAGGCAATCCCAAAACAGGTAGCCATTGAAAACTCTATGAGGTTTGCTAGGAGTTGGACCCGACTTGACAGCATCTAACAACAAATACACCCTGAATATGACACTATCCACTCCTCTTCATGGAACTACTATTGTCCTCTCAATGAAGCAGCAACTGTTACCATCCTCATTTTACAGATACTGAAGTATCTTACTTAAGATCATAGAGCTAGGAAATGGAGAATCAGATCCCTGAAAACTTACTCCAGAGCTTATACTCATGCTTACTGTTCTATGGAGTCTCTTAATGAATATTTTCTGTAGTTAAATCATTATCCACCTGACTAGGATGTAAAAGGCCTAGGTTTAGTGACAATCAACAGATACTTTATAAAGAATAAACTGTACCTTGCCTCATTTTTAAACATCTTTTGTCAAGATT
This sequence comes from Pedetes capensis, assembly GCA_007922755.1. Lineage (NCBI taxonomy): Eukaryota > Metazoa > Chordata > Mammalia > Rodentia > Pedetidae > Pedetes > Pedetes capensis. The sequence goes on from VMDO01013438.1 coordinate 4,277, forward strand.
CATAAAAGTCTTATTTTCAGTGAAAGATTCAGAGTTGAAATTCTGAGCATGAAGGTATAAACCAATATTCTTTTCTTTTTATCCTGCAACACAGAGTGCTGACTGAGAAATAAAGGAGAGTATATACTTCATTGAATCTTCATCAAGTCTATGACACTGGAAGGTCCTGGGGTCTATAGAACAGCACATATCCATGTTAAATGATTTATTTCACCAAGCAATACTGTTTATACAAATCAATCAAAACTAATTGTCAATGGCATCATTTCTAAACAAAGTCTTATTTATTGGCATGATGTCACATAGACACATTTCTTTATTTGCTTGATGTTATATCACAGCCATGGCTGAGGGGTTTCTGAAAATTATCCAAAGCTATAATAATATAATAACAATTACCATTCATTGGGTAGTGTCCATTTGCCAGTCACTGTGGAAAGTGCTTTTGATGTACTGCTAATTTAATTTCCATAGCAACACTAAGGAAAGAATTTTATCTCTGGGTGTTCTGTAGTACCAATAACCTGGGCCAAAGTCACATAGCCAGAATGTTAGAATGTGAAATTCTATATGACTACATGGCAGAACTAAATACAGTTCATCCATTACACTTATTAAATTACAGTGAAAAGTATGTGCAGCCAAGAATATACATGTTGTCTACATGCACAAACTTTCTCCCATTGGAGAATGTCTACTCTGGCAACCCCCATACTACAGGTTGAGTATCCCTCATCTGAAATGTTTGAGACCAGACGTGCTTCAGATCCCAGATATTTTTCATATTTTGAAATATTTAATTATACATGAATGAGATATCTTGGGGAAGAGACCCAAACCTAATGGCTGAAATTCATGAATGTTTCATTTATACATAGCCTGAAGGTTATTTCATACAATATTTTCAGCGTGCTTGTGTTTTGATGGTGACCCATAATATGAAGCCAGATATAGAATTTTCTACTTACAGAGTAATGCCAACAATCAAATATTTGTGGGTTCTGGACCATTTTGGATTTTGGATTTTCAGATTAGAGATGCTCAAACTGTATCATCAGACATGGTTTTTTTCACCATCAGGACTTTCCGTTCTTGTGTGGTCCTCAAAAAGTATTTAAAAATATTTGTTTTCCTTTTTTATATTATATCCAAATCATCATCTTTCCATGAGTTTGCAGTTTATATCAGACTCATTCTACTATAATTGCAAACATGATAGCTTTCTATCAGTTAGAATCCAGTAATGCTTTTCCAAGAAGACCACCTTGATTAAATGTGGGAACACCTTGACTCTTGACAAACCACATATAAAATACTATTACCTCCTGAAAGCACACTTACAAGTTTCTGTGGCTACAACTGACTGGTGCATATAACTTGTCCTACTGAATTTAAATTGATCCTGATTAGCTTCAGTGCAGAGCATTTAGTTTTTCATATATGTATCCCAAATATCTGCAAGTGCCCTTTTTTAAACATTGTAGCTTTTATGAACTGAGAACTTAATTAAAATCTGCTAACTTATCTCAAATTTTATAACATCAATATACAAATAGTTTTTCTTTCACTAAAAGAAGAGAAAATTAACCTCTTCAAAAACTTATTACATTCAAACCCCACAGGTCAGCTGTCAGGGCTTCCTCAATAAATGTGAACCCCACCAAGATTAGGTTCTATCTTACACATCAGTATATTCTTCATGTCTATCAATAAAATTGGCAACTAATAGATTCTCAATGCAAATTTAGAGAGTAAATGTATTTAGTTCTAGACCCTTCCTGTATCAGCCATGAAGAATTGTTCCACATTCTTTGTAATCATCAAGAGAGCAAACACGGGCAGGCAGAGAAATGACACAGGTTGATAATACTTGGATATTTCTTTCTAAATTTCTAGAGTGAAAAAGGAAGAAAGGTGTTACACAAGGTTGGGCAAAATTGCTGTCTGAACATCAAGTGCCTAAAATTGTAATACCATCATATTTCAATATTCATTTCATATCAATTACTTTCTCTGAAGAAAGGAAGCCATCTAATTCGTATTTTATAGAAAACTAGAGAATACTAAGTTTCACCAACTTGACTAAAGTCATGCAATGTGGTGACACAGCTGAAACCAGAAACCACGTCCCTAACTATCATTCCTTGTTTTATTCTTAAATCATGTGCAAGAGAAGGATGTGTAGATCATGTGGAAGGGAACTAATGGATCTGATTAGAACCAATGCACATTTTTGGCCTAAAGTACTTCCCCTTGGTAGTTTGTGGCTGTTTTGTGCTTTTAATTGATACAAGGGGCTCAAACACCAACTGAACAATCCAACATAATTGCAACTTGTTCTTATTTACTCTGACAGAACATTTATCTGAGATAATCTACAAAACATCTCCTGGGAATTTTTTTCTAATTTTAGAAAAATTATGCAAGTATCTCTTGTTATCTTCATGAAAGTACTGCGATATTAAGAAAAAGTACAAAATAAAATCCAGTTTTGATTGAGAACTTAGTATGTTCAGGCACAGTGCAGTCTCGGCATATTACCTATATGATCTCATTTAACTTTTAGAAGAACCAAGAGGTAGCTATTGTTCTTGGTCTCAATTAACAGAAGAAAAGGCCAAAGAGAGCTAGGATTTGAACCTTGTGGATTAGCTCTCAGGCCTATATTCTTAAATATTACACTAGTATGCATTTCCATCCCCAGTAATTAGGCTACTACTTTATTTTAGTTTATTTTTTACTTGGAGGTTGAACCCAAGGCCTCATGTATGTTTTGCAAGCACTCTACCACTCAGCTGTACCGCCTTCCCATTTTCCATTTTTTGTCTTGAGATGAGGTCTTGCTAAATTAGTCAGGTTGTCTTTGGCCTCGAACCAGCAATCCCCCTGCCTCTACTTCCCAAGTCACTGGGATTATAGGCATAAACCACTATGCCAAGCTAGGCTACTACTCTTAACTAACTCTTGTTCTGTTCTTATTTTTAATCTTTGCCCTTTTTTCTAGAGAAAAAGCTATTTGAGTCCTTTCAGAGCATTCATCAATTCATGTGCTCACCCTTTTTATAAGTTCTTCATTTAATTGTTTCTGAGACTATGAGTACTCTTGGGCTGTAGTGGATTATCTGGACAGCCCCAATGTGGACCAGGAGGGTGCCAGGGCTGAGGCCCACTCGGTTCTGGCTGAGGTCTGCCCCCTCCCCAGATCCTGCCCTGTTTCTGCCACATCTGGTTACCCTTAACCCTTAACCAAACAGCCCAGCCCTGGTGTGGCCTTTTTCAGCCTGACTGGCCACCCAATGCTATCCAATTAGTTACTAAGGAAAGGTCCAGCCTGCACCTAACCCCCCAATTATAAGTGTACTTTTCTCAGCCCTCGTACGGAGAGCTGCTCCTCCTGGCACAAGCCACTATCTGATTGATTGCACCCGGGTCCACACTCCCATTTAGAGTATATGTAGGTAGACCACCAATTATCCCAGGGGTCCTTTCATTTCTTTCCTCCTGACCACCTTGACTCTGATTGTCATACCCTACACATGACTTTGTCACATTGATCATCTAGATCTTCAATTAAGCCACAGAGAGGCAAGACTCTGAGAGTCAAGAAAGAAGACCTTGAGCAAGCCAAGAAGAGCTCTCAATGTCCCTGCTCCAGGCAGGAGGTGAGAGAAGATGACCAGTGAGAGACAACATCAATGGACCATCAGTGCAGTCAGTGAGGACATCAGAGCTGTTTGGCACTTTGATACAGAGCCATTATTCCATCGTAGCAGCAGGAACCTGTGCTGTTGGCTAGAAAGCTTTAGGCTGTCCTGCAAAGGAGTAGCTTAATAAATTTCCTGTTTGTATAAGAAGGCCTCCTGAGGCCTTCTTGGTGCCACTGACCAGCTCTTGTCCACCCCCGAGAGTCCCCAAGCATACTGGTGTGGAGAAGCTCCGTGGACTTTTGCTAGGCCAGAGCAGACCCCCAACATTGGGTAAGATTCCAGGAGCATAAGGACTGGACATTGCCCCTTCCATTGAAAAGCATATAATCTGATACAGAAGATGGACAAATACTGTGGACACAGGTGATATTTTGTGTTGGTACTAAGGAAACACAGGTCCCAGAGTAAGAGTAATAGGGGAGGATTCAGGGTGGTGTAGCATCTGATCTGAATCTTAGACAAGATATTGTATAGTGGTAGATGAAGAAAGTTGTTAAAGTCACTTTAAGCACAGGAAGAAAATATTAAAAAGCAAAAAAGTATTATATATTCATAGAACCACTATAGTTCAATATAAAGTAGGTCTGGAAATGTAACTATGAACCAGATCACAAAAGACCTTGTTGCTTTTATTAAGGAGTATATTCCTATCCTGTTTGTGATAGCAAGTCAAAAGAGATATTAAAGAGAGGAACAATATTATAGATTAAAAGTTTAGAAAAATGTCTCTATATCAATAAGGAGAGTAGGCTCATAGTAGAATTAGAGGAAGTTTTTCCAGGTCAGATATATTTGCAGCAATCCAAATATACAATTTGCATATTGTCTTGAAGTATTGGTAGTAGGGATGGTGAAAAGAAAGTGGATTCAATAAATATTAAAGAGAGACAATCAACAAGAATTGGTGGGAATGACTAGATATGGTAGACAAGGGATGATAAACTGCTTGGACAGTGAATCATTTATTGAATTGGCATAGGAGGACAAGAAAACATATAGGTGGCAAGAGAAAGAGGAGAAATTAAGGGTTTTTTAAATATTATTGGATTTGGGGCTCTAAAAGCAGAATCCTGTGGCTGAGTGATTTTTCCAGTACAATCAGCAGCACTATAATAAAAATTTTTAAATGAAGGCAGATGAGAACACTGATCCATAATTGAAGGTTTGTAGGGCAATTAAGTAGAAGAGAGAGGGCCTTATGTGCTGAGCATGAAGAAAAGAAAGTCATAGAATGACTGCTCCATTGGTGTTAACTATCAAGGCTGATAGTTAACGGAGTGCACAATCAACTGGGAAAAATGAGGCTCATAAGGGACTACAGGTCTCTGAGAAGAAACCATGTATGTGTAGGAGGGAAGCACTGAGGAGACTTGGGAGGAGGAGGCTTTATTTAAACATTGGTACTTTGTGGTTTAGGATTTTCAAAGTTGTAGAAGTGATGGAAACCTTCCTAGTGGAGGAAGTTTATAATGTTACCAAATATACCTCTATTGACTGACTCTCTGATAGTTGACAAAAGGTTGAGTGCTTTAGAGAGAAAGGTACATCAAATACATGTGGTTATATTTGCATTCTACAAAGATATCCTAAAAAGTGGCATCTATGATTAACTGACATGTGCAATTTCTGTTACTGTCAGCTACTTGATGTAGAACTAGTTAGTAATAACCTTCTCTAGAAGTACTGGGCATATAAAATCTATGAAATATGTTAATCAATAATGCAATTTGTTCTTTCACTTACCATATAAAAAGTACAGTAGAATATATCATTTCCCAGATGGTTTTGGAATTTTTATCTGTTTTGTTTTTCTTTTCTTGAAAAGTCTTCAGACATATACTTTAAAGACATCATCCCTCAGTTGGGTTTGGCCTGTCCAAAGTTAGATTCTGATGTCCTTAAAGACACATCATGTGGAAGACGAGTCCATCTCCAGAGATTGTCTTTGGAGACTCAGTGTGAGAGCTCTGCTAAACAACTGCTAATAGGCAAATAGTTGAGATACCCCAACATTCTTAATATAAAGCAATTTCCTCTGTAACATCAGATTTGGATGAGCACCAATCCATTGAAAACTCATATAATAATTACAATTTCCTTTGAGAGCAAGTCCAAGGAAAATATTGCTTAAGAAAATGAAAATAAATTATGAAATCATAGCTCAAGTGGTACCATAGAAAATATGAAAATAGTCCCTGACTCCATTGTACTTAAACAATTTTTGTGAAATTGTTATAGCCATCTCTTAAAAAGAAGTAGGTGATTATCAGCAGTTCCACCAAAAGAAAACCAATGCATTTACTACGTAAAGGAGAGAACACATGTGATTTAACTTAAATATTTTTTCTTCCATTGTCTACAATTCTGTCTACTTTGTCTAAGTTCATTGTTTATAGATTTTAACCAATTATAAGTAACTAAGGCTGTAAAAGTTTCAATGTTAGCTTTTAATTAATTATTAAGAATATTTTATTTTTAATAATACATATTAGTTTGCATATTTATGCAATTCAGTGTAATATTTCCCTACAGAGTGCATTGATCATTTCCAACCACCCTTCTTTCACACTGACTCCCCACCTGCCTCCCTAGCATCCTTCCCAGTCCCTACTAATCACTATTCTCCTTTCAGACTGACTTTTTTTAGTTTCTACATATGAGAGTCTGACAGACTAGGGAAAAGGACATGGCTAACCTACTCCTGGAGCAATTAGCCATAGAAATCTCTGTGAGTAGCAGAGAAACACTGTCAGATATAATGCCGGAGAATGGACCCCCAAGGTTGGAAGGCACTCAAAAGATGACTGGAGTAGAGTTGCCTCCTCAAAGTAGGTCTACCTTAATGACAAGAATGGAGTAAAACCTCAGGGACCTCCATTTGCTAATGTGGTACAACTCAAAAGGAGAAGGAATGACTTTAAACATCCATTAATAATTAGAATATGGAATGTATGTAGTACAAATCTAGAAAAATGAGAAATGATCAAAAGGAAAATGTAATGAATAAAACTCAGCATTCTAGACATCAGAGAGCTAAACTGGGCTGGCATGGGCCATTTTGAGTTAGATAATCATATGGTATACTGTGCCAGGAATGACATATTAGAGAGAAATTTGGTTACATTCATCATCAAAAAAGACATCTGAAGACGTGTTCTGAAGTTCATAGATTAATATCCATATGCCTATAGGAAAGGCCAGTTAATATGACTATTATTCAAATTTATGTACCCACCACTAAGGCTACAAATGAAGATAGAGATGATTTTTACCAGCTTCTGTAATCTGAAATATATCAAAAATGCAATCATGATGTATTGATAATTACTGGTGAATGAAATGCAAAAGTTGGGAAAAAAGAAGAAGGCTCAGTAATTAGAAACTATGGCCTTGGTGACAGAAAGGATGCTGGAGATTGTGTGATAGAATTTTGTCAGACCAATGACCTTTTCATTGCAAATACATTTTTTCACCAACATAAATGGTGACTATTCACATGGAATTCACCAGATGGAACATATAGGAACCAAACTACATTTGTAAAAAGACATGATGGAAAAGCTCAGTATCAAAAGACAGAAAAAGACCAGGAGCTGAGTGTGAATGAGACCTTCAAATGCTCATATGCAGGTTCAAACTGAAACTAAAGAAAATTAGAACAGGTGTATGAGAACAAAGAGATGACCTTGAGTATATCCTATTTGAGTCCCGAGACCACCTCAAGAATAGATTTGATGTGTTAGACACTAATGATCAAAGACTAGATGAGTTGTGGCAAGACATCATTCATGAGTAATGCAGGTTATTTAAAAGACAGGAAAAAAAAAGAAAAGACCAAATTACATGTCAAAAGAGACTCTGATACTTGCCCTTGAGTGTTGAGCAGCTAAAGTAAAAGGAAGACAGGATGAAGTTAAAGAACTAAACAGAAGACTTCAAAGGCAGCTCAAGAAGACAAAATCAAATATTATAGTGACATTTGCAAATAGCTGGAGATAGAAAACCAAGAGGAAAGAACATGCTGTTTTTCTCAAGTTTAAGGAATTGAAGAAAAAAATCAAGCCTCAACTGGTGATAGTGAAGGATTCTACAGGGAAAATATTAAATGATGCAGGAAACATCAAAAGATGATGGAAAGAATACACAGAGACATTGTACTGAAAAGAATTGGTAGGTGACCAACCACTTCAAGATGTTGCATATATTCAGGAACTAATGGTACTGAAGGATGAAGTGGAAGCTGCCTTGAAGGAATTGGTAAAACAAGCATCCAAGAATTGATAGAATACCAATTGAGATGTTTCAACAAAGAGATGCAGCACTGGAAGTGCTCACTTATTTATGTCATAGATTTGGAAAACAGCTACCTGGCCAACTGACTCAAAGAGTTCAATACTTGTGCCTATTCTCAAGAAAGGGGATACAACAAATGTGGAAATTATTGAACAACAACATTAATATCATGTGCAAGTAAAATTTTGCTAAAGATTATTTAAAAGTGGCTACAGCAGTATTTTGACAGGAAATTCCCAGAAAATTAAGCCAGATTCAGGAGAGGGTGTGGAAGCAAGGATATCATTGCTGGTGTCAGATGGATATTAGCTAAAAACAGAATAACAGAAAGATGTCTATCTATGCTTTACTGATTATGCAAAGGCATTTGACTGTGTGAATCACAATAAATGATGGATAACATTGTGAAGAATGGGAATACCAGAGAATATAGTTGTACTCATGAGAAATCTGTACATCAACTAGGAAGCAGTTGTTCAAACAGAATAAGGAGACACTGTCTGGTTTAAAGTCAAAAAAGTATGCATCAGGGCTGTGTCCTTTTACAGTACCTCTTCAATCTCTATGTTGAGCAAATAATCTGAGAAGCCAGACTTCATGAAGAAGAGCACAGCATCATGCTTGGAGGAAGACTCATTAATAACCTGTATTATGCAGATGACACAACTCTGCTTGCTGAAAATGAAGAGGATTTGAAACATTTGCTCATGATCAAAGAACACAGCCTTCGGTATGGATTGGGCCTCAAAAAAAAAAGTGCTTACAACTGGGTCAGTATGCAACTTCATGATAAATGGAGAAGAGATTGCGGTTGCCCAAGATTTTTCTTTGCTTGGGTCTACAATCAATACCCAAGCAAGCAGAAGTCAATAAATCAGAAGATGCATTGCACTGGGAAAAACTGTTGCAAAAGACCTCATTAAAATGCTGAAAAGTAAAGATGACAAGATGAACATGATGGTGCACCTAACTCATCCCATGGTATTTCTCAGTTGCATTATATTCTTGTGAAAGCTGGATGTTGAATAAGGGAGATAGGAGAAGAACTGATGTTTTTGAATTATGGTACTGGAGACGAATATTGAATATACCATGCCTACAAAAAGAACCAACAGATCTGTCCTAGAAGAAGTGCAACCAGAGTGCTCCTTGGAAGGAAGGATAGCTAGATTGTGTCACATATTTTGGACATGTTGTCAGGAGGGACCTATCCCTAAAGAAGGACATCATGTTTGGGAGAGTGGCAGGTCAATAAAAAAAATGCAAGACACTCAATTAGATGTATTTACACCATGTCTAAAACAATGGGCTTAAATATAAAAACAGATCGTGTGCCTGGAACAGAATCCAAGAATGTTTTGTTCTGTTGTACATAGGGTCGCTATGAGTCAGAGCCAATTTGAGGGCACCTAACAACTACATGGCCTACAGCTGTACCACTGTGGTGTCAAATCCTGTCAGGTCTCAAAAGCTAAGCAGTACTGGACATGGTTAGTATTGGATGGGAGACCACCTGGGAACACCAGGTGCTGTAGGCTTGGGAGAAGTACCCAGCAACCCACTCCCAAAAAACAATCAGCCCTTGAAAACCCTATGAATAGCAAGAAGCATGACAATAGTATTTCACCAGTTGTACATAGGGTTGCTATGAGTCAGACACTACCTAGATGGCACCTAACAACAAAACAGCTACATGAGACAGAACATGTGTTATACTTGCCTTTCTGTGTCTGGCTTATTTCACTTAACATGATATTCTCCAATTTCTTTCTATTTTAAGCTTTTTGAAGAACTTCCATAGTGACTCTACTAGTTTACATTCCCACCTACAGTGGATAAGCCTTTTTTCTCCACATCCTCATCAGCATGGGGGGTGTAGTTGCTGTTATCATCATTGTTGCTTTTGGATTATAGCCATTCTAAATTTAATGAGACTTGCCTTAGAAAATAAAAAACAAAATATAAATAAAAAAGAGGCTGAAGAGAACTCAGTGGCAGAGCACTTGTCTAGCATATGTGAGTTCCTGGGTTCAAACCCATAGTACTGAAAAAATTAAAAAAGTATTTTCTAAATGGGATGAGGTGGTATCTCACTGCAATTTTTATTCTAATCATTGTAGTTTTATTTTGAGCTTTTTCTGGGGGGTATATAATCATTGAAACATTTAGTCTCCCTTTACACAATTAACATTCATATTACAAGGTATTCAATTCACAAATATTTATAGTTTGATTAAGAAAGAAAACTTCACACACATAGCCCCAGTAGCCTATAACAGACTCATTAAAATAATAAAATAATGAAATGTTATCATACTTTTCTTAAAGCTGTAGGGACTGAGGCACACTGGGAAAGAAGTTCTCTTTTAAGTATTATGGTCTCATTGTAGTTTTGATTTGTATTATGCTGATGGCTCATATTGAGAAAGTTTGCATATATTTGGCAACTATTTTTATTTTTTCTTATGGGAAGACTCTATTCAGATCATTTGCCCATTTTTAATTGGATTACTTTTTTACAGTTAAGTTTTTTTAACTCTTTATATATTTCAGATATTAGTCTTCTGTCTGATAAATAGCTGGAAAATATTTTCTCCCATTCTATAAGTTGTCTCTTCACTCTGTTTATTGTTTCCTTTTCTGTAAGGAAGATTTTTAGTGTGATGTAATCCCATTTGTCAATTTTTCCTTTTCTTTCTCCTGCTTTTGGGATCCTATCCAGAAAATCATTGCCTATGCCAAAAATGTTAAAAGAGTTTCCCCTATGATTTCCTCTAGGAATTTCAGGTCTTACATTGAATATTTTCATCCATTTTTGGGTGATTTTTTACATGGTGATAGATAGGGATCAGGTATTAAGTTTTCTGCCTGTAGATATCCAGTTTTCCTAGCACCACTTGTTAAAAAGGCTGCCCTTTCTCCAGTATATGTTTTTGGAACCTCTATTGAGAATTACTTGGCTACAGATGCAGAAGTTTATTTCTGGGTTCTCTATTCTGCCCCATTGATCTACATGTCTGTTTTTATGTCAATATCATCCTGTAATGATTACTATGACTCTATAGCATCTCTTTGAAATTAAGTATTATGATATATCCAGCTTTTCTCTTTTTACTCAAAATTGCTTTCACTATCCAAGGTCTTTTCTACTTCAACATGAATTTTAGGATTGTTTTGTCTCGTTCTGTGAAGAATGTTATTGGTATTTTGATATGGATTGCATTGAATCTGTAGATCATTTTGGGTAGTATGGACATTTTAATATTAATTATAATCTATAATCATAGGTGGTCTTCCTATCTTTCTCCAATTTTTTCATCAGTGTTTTATACTTTTCATTGTAGAAGTCTTTCAATTTTTTAGTTATTCCTGTGTATTGTGTTGCATGTGTTTGGCTATTATGATTGCACATTTATGATTTCTTTCTCTGAAAATTCATTATCCATGTATAGAAAAGTTACTAATTTTTTCTGTTGTATTTTACTACATTTCTGAATATCTGCTGTATGTATTGCTGCATTTTTTAGTCAGTTCTAGTAGTCTCTTAGTAGCATCTTTAGGTTTTTCTATGTACAGAATCATATCATCTGCAGAGATAATGTAACTTCCTATTTTTGTATTTATACACTTTTTTTTTCTTGCTCTGGCTAAAATTTCTAGTGCTATATCAAATAACACCAGTAAAAGTGGACACAATTTTGCATGTTAGAGAAAATGTTTTTAATTTTTCCCCATTAAGTATGAAGTTGACTGTGGGTTTGTCATGTATACCCTTTATTACATTGAGCTATAATCTTTCTACATCTAATTTGTTCAGGGGTTTTATCATAAGGAGAAGTTGAATTTTATAAAATGCTCTATCTGTAACTATTGAGATGATCATATATTTTTTAATTTTCATTCTGTTGATGTGCTATATACTACCTATTGATCTGCTATGTTGAACCATCCTTATATCCCTAGAAAGAAACTAATTTGATAATAGTGTATGATCTTTTTTATTTGCATTTGAATTCAATTTCTGAGTACTTTGTTGATTTTTACACCTATTTCTTTCATTGCTACAAATATTACTCTTAGTACTGCTTTTGCTGCATCTCAAGTGTTTTTGCACAATATGTTCTAATTTTCATTTTTCAAGAAATTTTTATTGCCCATTTTGACTTCCCAGAAGTGCATCCCTTCTGACCCACTGTTTATTCAAAAGTCTCCATGTATTTATAATATTTCTAAGGTTTTTCTTATAGGATTCTATTGTCATTCCATTGTGATCAGGAAATATATAAGATATGATTTCAATTTGTTTGAATTTGTTAAGATTGGATTTGTGGTCTAATATGTAGTCTGTTGTGGAGAAAGTGCCATGTCTTGAAAAAAATGTGCATTCTGCAGATATTAGATGGAATATTCTGTAAATGTCTATAAAGTCCATTTGATATAGAGTTAGAGGCTGACTCTAACAGGGTATATACTATGCTCAAAATCACTAATGACAGGCAAAGAAGCCATAGGGAGACTACTTTATGGTGCCCACCTGGAAATAAGGCCAGCATTGCATAAAAAATTGATAAGTTAAGACACATCTAAGTCTAATATTTCTTTGTTGATTTTTTGTTTGATTTGTTCATTGATGAGAGCAGATAATTGAAATTCACCACTATTATTGTCTTGAAGTCCATCTCTCCTTTTATGTCTAGTAATGCTTATTTTATAAAAATTGAATGCTCTGATATTAGGTGCCTATAGGTTTATAAGCAGTATATTTCTTGGTGAATTGATTGCTTAATTACTACAAAAGTCTATTTTGTCAGATATCAGTGTAGTGATTCCTGATAGTTTTGGAATGCCATTTGTTTAGAATAACATTTTCCATCCTTTAACTTTCACTCTGTGTGAGTCTTTACTAGTGAGATGAGTTTTCTTGTAAGCAGCATACCACTGGGTCTTGTTTTAAATCCATTCAAGCAATCAGTTTCTTTTAATTGGAAAATATTATCTATTTATATTCAAGCTTGTTATTGAAAAGTACAAATTTAAAGTTATCATTTGTCCATTTTGTTCTAGCTGTTTTGAAAAGTCCTTGTTCTTTTCTTCCTCTCTTATTTCTCTTTGTGGCTTGATGATTTAGTACATTAATAATGTTTGCTTCTTTTCTATTTCTCTTTTGTGCATCTACTCTTATATGGTATCCATACCTTTACTTATTTTGATAATAATGTTGTTGTTGTTGTTAGGTGCCCTCGAGTCGGTATCCGACTCATAGCCACCCTCATAGGGTTTTCAATGGCTGACTGTTTCGGGATTGCCTTGGGAGTGGATTGCCAGGTCCTTCTCCCATTTTTGCGGTGCTGGGAATTGAACTCAGGACCTCAGAGACTGCAGCGCAGCACTCTACCCACTGAGCTAAATCCATAGTTAACTTCATTTCACTTCTGGCCTGGTATTCATGAATTCTCTCAATTTTTGCTTATCTTGACCAATCTTTTTTTTCTCCTTCATTTCTGGAGGAAAGCTTTGCTAAGTATAGTAATCTAGTTTGGCAGTTTTTTCTTTTAACATTTAGAATGTGTCATTCCATTCTTTTTTGTCCTATAGAGTTTGTGTTAAAAATCTGCTGTTAGTCTAATGAGGTTGCATTACAGGTTTCTTGCTGCTTTTCTCTTGCTGATTTACAACTTCTTCTTTGGAAGGAGTGGGGGAACTAGCAAAAGAAGCAAAGATTGTGGAAGGTAAGATGGGGAGGAGAAACAATGTAAAGTGAAAAAGCGGGAAAGGATAAACTCAATGTAAATGATGCAACTTCATCAGTACATGGGAAAAATAGGAAAACATAACCCAAATATGCCTATGAATTTTACTACATATTAGTCAAAACGTTCCATTAGCTTCATAGGTTGATAAAAGTGTAACCCAAAGTGATGCAATAGTTGCATAATGGAAAAAGTAAATGCTGTATTACTCTGTACTCCATCAACATTTACCAAAAAAAGGGGGAAAAAACTTCTTTATCCTATGCATTTGACATTTTCACTATAATATGTCATAGTGAAGATCTTTTCTGGTCATTTCTATCTGTAGTTTTATAAAACTCCTTTATATGGATGCCCATGTTTCCCTAAGACTAAGGAAGTTTTCTGCTATTATTTCTTTGAACAGATTTTTTAATGTCCTTAGCCCTTATCTTCTCTCATCTTTAGATATTCCAATCCTGTAAATGTCTGTTCATTTAATACTGCCCTAAATATCTTGAATTCTTCCTTCATTCTTTCTTAGTTTTTCTTTGATTCTGTCTGAATGGAATATTTCAAAATACCTATGTTTTAGCTCAGGTGATTTTTCTTCCATTTGATCTATTATTGAGGCTTTCCACAGATAATTTTTTGTTTGCCTTTTTGAGCTTTACATTGCCAAGGCTTTTACTTGGTTCTTTTTCAAAATCTTTATCCCTTTGCATAATTTCTTATTCATTTCCTGCATTGTCTTCCTAATTTCATTTAATTATCTGCATTCTCTTGGATATAGTTTAGCTTTTTAAAAATCATTCTTTAGAATTCTTATCAGGCACTTAATCCATTTTAATTTCTTTAGAATCTGTTACCAGAGAGTTATGATCTTTTAGAAGTCTTATCTTACTTTTTCATATTGTTTATGCTCTCACATTGAGATTTGTACATCTGGCTGATCAAAATTATCTATCCCTATGATCAGATAATCTTCTTAGTAACCTACTTTCTCCTAAAGATGTGTCTCAGGATATCAATTGGTTGTGCAATATTGGCCTTATTTCCAGCTGGGCACCATAAAATAGTCTCCTTGTGGCTTCTTTAGCTATAATTAGTGATTTAGGGCACAGTACATACTATGCCAGAGTCATAGAAACCCACCATCTCTACTATACATGCAAGAGTGGGGACACGGTAGCAGTTCCAGAATCTCTTATATAGACAACAGAATATGTGAGGTACACACTGTGTGGCTACTCTTACAGTGAGAAGGGCATCTCCTACCAGGAAATGGAGGTATCCTCAGGCAGAGTTGATGTTGACTTGTAAGATTCTCTGGTACTTGCCACCAAGTAGTAAAGTGAGAGGCCTTAGCACTTGTCTTCTAGGTAATGATGTGGGCCCAGAAACTTCACCAAGAGAGGCAGTGGCATAAACCACAGCTCTCTTTCTGTGGTGCTTATGCCCAGTCTTTTCAGAAATGCATGGTGAGCTGGGCATAATGGCTCATGCCTGTAATCCCAGTGACTCAGGAGGCAGAGACAGGCTGATAACAGGTTTGAGGCCAGAGGTAGCCTGTGTAACTTAATGAGATTCTACCTCGAGACAAAAAAATTTTAAAAATGGTCTCTGGGTGCAGCCCAGTGGTAGAGCACTTGCAAAGTATGTGCAAGGCCCTGAATTCAACCCCCAGGTACTAAAAACAAAAACAAACAACAACAACAAAAAAAAAAACAGAGAAAAAGAGAAAGTGAGAGAAATGCATGATGATACAAGAAGCAGAGGCAGCTGGCAGTGAGAACTGCATAGGTATGGCGGCAGCAAGATTTATTGTGATGCCTTCTGCTGTTGTGATGCCTGCAAGATTTATTGTGATGCCTGCACAACAGTGGGACCTCAGGACCCCCTCACCATATGCACCTGGAAATGTGATGACAGCTGAGACTTTTCTCCTCTCTCCCACCCTCAGCCCCAGTGTCCAGAAGAGTAGGGACTGCATTTGTACAATTATTTGCCATGAGAATTAAAAGTGATGGTATACATAAAATATTCCAAGCCAAGGTCCTAAGTGATAGCATATGAAATAAAATTGGTGGTAATTTTATTTATGTCACTTCCTGGAAGGCCACCATATTATTATGGTTATCACCTTTGCTTACCAAAACATTTAGGATGGCTATTTGAGACCATGTGAAACATGACAGTGATTCTTTCACTAATCCTTGGGAAGAATATACCATACTTTTGTGCTCATAAGATTAGACTGGTAAGATTTAGAATCTCTGAAAAAAATGAAATGAAATGAAAAATTTTAAAACTCCATTAATGACCTAAGACCAGGAACTTTTACAAAATCTATTATTGATTTGTCTGCAGATAAAACTTCTCCATGTAATATCATATCAATACATTGTTGACAAAGAAACCAGCACATATAGTATGAGCTTTGTCAATCATGGGACTCATCTCCCTGATTTATTATTTGGAACGATTACTAAAAAGCCAAAATAACTCTTGACTGGGTTGGAGAAGTAATGTGGAGGACAGAACTTGAAAATAGCCTCTAGGTTCTTATATCATTTAAGTTGTGCCATAAGCTCTTTACAACTCTTATAAAATTCAAATGCAATTATCCTAATAGTAAAAAAAAAAAATAGTAAGATATGAGATGGGCAATTAGAACTGGATTGGTATTAAATTCTAAGAAACAGTTTAAATTTGGTATAAGGTTGGTGAACATTGAATAGAAATAAATAAAATCCCTGTCTTTCTGCTAATAGAATTTCATTAGGTTGATTATTTTTGGTGGGTCCTCATCATTGACTCTTCATGTCTCTTGTTAACTTTATAGAGAAATTCCCTACCCATACCCTGCAGGGTCCCTAAGTAAACACAATCAGTTTTTCTGAAAGAAGACAATCCACTAGTCTCAAAAAGTTTATGAACCTATTGTTTTGCTTAAAATGTTTCCCAGTTGGGCACTGTGGTGGCTTCCTGTAATCTCAGAGACTGGAGAGGCTGAAGTAGGAAGATTACAAATTAGACACCAAAGGCAACCCGTTTAATTTAGCAAAACTCTGTCTCAAATTAAAAAATAAAAAAGGAAAGCCGGGCATGGTGGTGCACACCTGTAATTCCAGCAGCTGGGGTGGCGGAGGCAGGAAGATCACAAATTTGAGACCAGAGGTAGTCTGCATAATTTAGCGAGACCCTGTCTCAAAACATTAAAAAGATGGGCTAGGGTGCAGTTCAGTGGTCCAGCACTTGCAAAGCATGCAAATGTGAGACCCTGGGTTTAACCCTCAGTACCAATAAATAAATAAATAAATAAATAAATAAATAAATAAATACTAAAAATATAAATAAATAAATAAGGAGTTTGGGAGTTCAGGCACAATGGTGCATATCCGTAATCCCAGTGACTCAGGAGGCAGAGGCAAGAAGATCAGACGTTCAAGGCCAGAGGCAGCCTGTGTAATTTAGCAAGAGACCTGACTCAAAATATCTAAAAATGGGTTGGAGGTACAGCCCAGTGGCAAGAGCAATTGCAAAGTATGTGCAAGGCTCTGGGTGTAACACCCAAGTAATGCAAAAAAATAAAAATAAAAAATAAAGGGTTGGGATGCAGTTCAGTGGTAGGACACTTGCCCAGCATGCACAAAGCCCTGGGTTTAGCCCTTAAAAAAAAAAAAAAAAAGTTTCCAAATTTCACATCAGTTTCTTTTTACCCAATTGTTAAGTTTGGGCCAGTTTTCTGCTCTTTAGCAGATAGGCTATCCACACTTGATGACTTTTACACATTCTATCATCCTTTGAGAAATTCAAACATTGCCGGGCGTGGTGGTGCACGCCTGTAATCCCAGCGGCTCGGGAGGCAGAGGCCGGAGGATAGCAAGTTCGAGACCAGAGGCAGTCTGCATAACTTAGCGAGACGCTGTGTCAAAAAAAAAAAATGTTTAAAAAAGTGGGCTGGGTGCGCAGCTCAGTGGTCCAGCACTTGCAAAGCACTTGCAAAGCATGCAGGCACGAGGCCCCAGTACCACCACACACACACACAAAAAGAAGGAAATTCAGACATATTGCAGACTGCCTCTTGTCTCAAACTTGCGATCCTTCCACCATGCCTGGCAGACTGAAAACTCTTACTGATAGTTACACAACCTTTGACTTTATGGACAGAAACTGAACATATATGAATTTACCCTAAATTCACAGTTATTAATGTACAAACTGCATATCACATTTAAAGTATATAAAATGAGAAGTGGAATTTTGGTTACTTTTTCTTTGTTTGTACCTTAGTGTTTTGAAAGTAGTTCTTAAAAAGCAAGAACTATGGCCTCTGCTACAAAATACAGAGGGCTAAACTGTCTTCTCTATTCCATCATTTTCAGATAGATAATCAGCTGATCTTAATGCACATTAAGGTTGAACTGATCAACTAGACCCTGTAGCTATATTCCAGCTCAAAGACAATGATCCTCTCAGGTAGTTAAGGATAAGTAAAATTTTAAAAAATGAAAAAAATGTGTCTAAGTATCAAAAAAATGTGTCTAAGTATCCTTGTGATTTTACCCACTCCCCCAAGAAAAGAGTCAAAAGCAATTATTCTAAAGCCAAAATAATCATTTTTGACAGATGGCAAATGTTGGTTCTCCATATGAAATCAAATCATTTCATTACCTAGGGTTGCATTTTTCTCATTAATTTATATCTGATTTCATAAAGGGGATAATTTGGCTTAAATTGGTTAATCTGTGTGTGTCTCACTGAAACAGTCCAATGGCTACCACCGGTGATTGGCAATATTTCATGTAAAATCTTCCAAAATATATTGGTGTGATTGTACTCCATATAATTAGACTTTGAGACCTTAGCTACATACTGGTATGAAAGGTCAATAGACCCAGAAGTTTTTCTGGATAAAATTTTCTGTTACTTGTAGACAGTACTTCAGACCTTTTCAATATTGTTATCAATGAGGTGGTACTAATCTTTATTTTAATTAACTACTTTAATCTTCCTTTGGCTCATTTATTTACTCAATGTGTCCAATTGTGGATTATGTGTTTCTTTAAGCCATGACCTCAAACATTTTTTGTTCCAAGATGGGGTATAAATAATCAGAATAATAACAGCAACTATTAACAATAAATTTATAGCTTAGACTTCTCAAGCTGAAAGAGGCCCCTAGAGATTCCATGATGTTTTAGTTAAAAGCTAAGACCAACCAAGATAGTTAAGCACTTAAGCTTATAGCAAAGTAAAAATTCATAATTTGATTCTCCATTTACTAGTCTCTCCTTTATCCATAATGGCCATTAAGCCAGGTGCCTCTAGGTTTTCAGGGAAATGATTCGTGTTCTCATCCTTTGACTAAAGGAAATATCTATAATTCTACTTTCTGCTGGAATATGACTACAAACCATGCAAGTATGAATTTCTTTTTTCTCATCCTGACCCTTTAACAAACATAGATATTCCCTAAATGAAAATTCTTATTTGATGTAATTTAGGTAAACATAAAAGCATGTACTTGGATTTGTAAATCTGAATAATTGGTGAAAATATCATATAATATAGAGAAGTGCTCACACTTATTCACAGGGCTTATAGATGCACTTACATAGCCATTAAGAATCTCAGAATTGAGCAGGACCTGGTGATGCACACCTGTAATCCCTGCTACCCAGGAGGCAGAGGCAGGAGAATCATGAGTTCAAGGCCAGAAGCAGCCTGTGTAACTTATCCAGACCCTGACTCAAGGTAAAAAATTTTAATAATGGGCTAACAGTGCTGCACAGTGGTAGACCACTTGCAAAGTGTGAGGCCCTGAGTTCAACCCCCAAGTACTGGAAAAAAAATCTGAAAATTGTTATAAGTATTAGTAGCTGGCAAGAGAAAACAGAGAAAACCCAAAATTAAAAGGATTAAATCCATTCAAGAGGTTGTTATCGAAAGGAAGCTCCACTCATTCCTTGGTAAAGACTGCCAACGTAGATAATAGCCAAGAAGATTTTTTCCCCTACTCCCTATCAACCCCCATGTGTCTGTCTTCTTGTCATGCTATGGGGACTTGCATGTTGCTCTGGATGCTGAAAGTTATGTCGCTGGTATTTCAGATACCATCAAGGTTACCCACAGTGGACAGGCTACAGTGGAGCTTCCAGACTAAGACAGACTAGGGAGAAGGACCCAGCAGCCCACTCCTGAAACAATTAGCCACTGAAAACCCTATGAGTAGCAGAGAAGCATTGTCAAATATAGGGCTGGAAAATGAGCCCCACAGGTCAGAAGGCATTCAAGAAGTGACTGGGGAAGAGTTGTCTCCTCAAAGGAGAATCTACCTTAATGACGAAAATGGAGTAAAGTCCCTGGTATTTCCATTTGCTGATGTGGCACGATTCAAAATGAGAAGAAATACAGTGTCTGCAACAATAGCTCAAACATTAAAAAAAAAAATGTGTGCATAGCACAATGTTGGATAATGTTTCATTCTGCTGTACTTAGGGTTACCGTGGTTTGGATCTGACTTGATGGTACCCAACAACAACAACACCTCCTATCAAAAATTATGTGCCTAATTTTATAAGCCGAATGGTGATAACCACTTTCTGGATTCATCTGTGCTATGTCTGAACTCTCTTTTCCAAAGAGGCTCAAAGTCTGGTTTTATTCAGTTGTATTTTGCTCTGTGCTTTCTTTTAATGTACCTTTTAAATAGTCATTTTGACCATAATTTTCATCGAACAAAAGATATCTATCTTTTATCATTTGGAAATATTGAAGGAATGTTTCTTCTCTCACTGCCTCTCAAAGCATTTATAGTCATTATATAATGATAACATAAATTCCACAGGGACTGGCTGCAATAAACTTGTATAGATTCAAGATATGTGTACATATTTTATATTTTGATATATTTGGTTCAATATCTGAAAAGACCTGAGTAAATTTATGATGTTCATTGCAAGCTATGTGATTTTTATAGACTCCAGGGAAAATATATTCTAACTTTTGCTTCTTCAGATCAAATGTATATTGAACAAAAGACAGCTTGCCTACTAAATGCACCTAGTCATACTGAAAATCTAAGTATTTAACAATAGTTTGAAGTAAATTCTAATGCTTGAAAATGCATTAGTTTGCATATGTCTGTTCCGTCTTATTGTCAAGCATAAGCAGAAATACCATCTACAATACTTTTGTCAGCCCTAAAATATAATTAGTGTGTGATTTGGAAATGCAGGCTGCCATGATCAGGAGTCTAGGAATAGTGGAAATAATAGGCACACTGTCCATGTGTGACCCTGGTGCCCATATGAGCTAAACCTAGAAGTAGAGATGGTGATGCCAAGGGCAGGGGAGTGAGGAAGCAGAAGACCACAGGGTTGTAGTCTCTGCTAGCCTGGTTGATTAGACACCTTGCACACATTGCAAGAACATTAAGGGAGTTGTCTCTTGGCAAGCTGTGTGGGTTTGAACCTCAGCTCCAGGAGTGCACAGATCATGCCCACTTGAGTAGGTCTTTAACCTCTCAGACTCTCAGTACCCTCATTTATAAAATAGAAAATGATACTATTTACCCCCATAGAATTGAGATACAATAAAATAATAAATATAGAGTTCTTATTCAAAGATATCTCTATGGAATGATGGCTAATAATGCTGGATCTGGCCCCAAAATGGCTGAGATCACAAGTTGACCCTGCCACTTACTATCTGTTAAATTTTCCTATCTTAGCCTCAGTTACCTCTTTGGAACTATGGAAAGGGTAAATAATAGTAGCATTATTTTATGGATAATGTTCATTCATTCTGTAAAGCATTTGGAGAAATGCTTAATGTATTATTAGTATTCAAAATTATTATTAGATAATATATTAATAATAAAACATTAAAATTATTCTAAGTAGTTTCTAAAAATGTTACTTGGAAAGCATCCAAGGCTAAAGAAATAGTGTTTGCTTTCAATTCTTTGCCTAGCTTGCTCTCATACTAAAAGGAGAGAGAAACATCCTCTGTTACTCTGCCTATCAGTCCTCCCTCTTGTCTAAAGCCATTTGCTTGGCTTCCAGAGGAAAAAAGGGTTTGTATTTGCTTTGAAGGTAAGCGGGTGGGAAGGGGTCCACCTTAGGTTTGTATTCTGGCCCACCTGTCCAGCATTATCCCCATTATGCATCTCCCTAAAAGCTGGGAAACCAAATGGTTGCAGCTACATGCATTTTCCTGAGTAGTGTTACAAACAGCTCTTTTATGCCTGGACTGCTTTCAAAAGATCCTACTTAAACTGTTATCTTTATTCATGGGAACCACAGGTGGGGTCTCCATGCTAGGGTGTAGTCATCTGTGGCTCAGCACTTGACAAAGGTGATTTTACTAGATGATGAATCTTATTGACTATTAGAACTAATAACACTACTATCGGTAAGTGAGTGGAGGTTTGGGTACAGCCAGGTATACCAATCCTGAGAAAAGATAATGCTGTATTATGTGTTATCAGTTTAATAAAGCATATGCTCACTGTCAGTAATTTTTATCTCTTTAAAAATACCTATGATTGAAGACACAGTTCTTTTCCTGACATATTAAGCCCTTGAAGTCACAGACCCAGCAGTAGCAACATGATGAACATCTTGCACAAATGTTAGCCTTTCCCACTCATTATCCAAGTATGTCTTAAAAACAGGACTTACTGCCTGTAAAGTCTGTCTGTGTGTATGTATGTGTGTGTACATGTATGTACAGACATATATGGATACATATATTAATTGAAATGGTTTGGATAAGGAAAGATGAAAAGGTACACAGAGTGATGTGGAGTTAGGTTTAGGAAAAAACAACTTTTATTGGAATTCCTCAACCATAAGACTTGAGATAATTACAAAAAAAAAAAAAAAAAGCAATGATTTTGTGAAATTGCGTGTCCAGAAGTTTTTCCTAAGTTTCTCAGCAGTAAAACTTGTTCTTCATCCAGTTGTAACTGCTATTTGACCAAGGTAAGAGAACTTTTTATACATTTACTGCATGTCTTTCCAGACTAGAATTAGTACAGGGCCCTTCACCTTAACTGAACAATCAGATGGTAAAAGAATCACTTTGGCCATTCACCATGTGAAGCAAACTTTTTTTTTTTTATGATAAAATAAGTAATTCCATATGCACTTGAACTGTTAGTATTAGATTCCTGTTTCTCTTGTAATGTCCTTGGTCTTTTGTCTTTTGAATCAATTAGGTCAGTCTCCAGGGGATTAAAGGGAAAAAAAGAAAGAAAGAAAAACAGACCATAGTTTAAGGCAGAACACTCCAATACTGTCCACTCAACATATGGTGTTTATAGATCTTGAAAACAGAATCAGGAGGAATGCTTCAGATTAGAAGTACTCTCAACATCGGGGATGGTTTTAATTTGCTAGCATTTTAAGTCTTTGGTCCTAGAGTAGTTCTTATTACAGTCAATAAAATGGTTAGTGAAATGAGGGTAAAATATCATAATTATGTTTCTTAAATAAGATTTGTATGCCCTCTGTGGAATGGGAATATGCTACTTTGTACTTTCTGTGTTTAACTTTCTTTTGATGGGAAGAGGGTACAGATTAGCCAGGAGTGGAGGACTCCTAGGAGAATTCTGAGTCTCTTCTAAGGCACAGTGTGAGAAGTCACCACACAGAGCTAGAGAGCTAGCTAGAAAATCTTTGCCCTGAGCCAGGGCAGCACAGCTGGCCTTTGACTCCACAGGAAAGTCTACCCTCTGTCCAAACCCTTTCAGTCCAGACAGCCCAGCACAGATGGTGTGAGGGATTCTGCCGAGCCAGCCGGTGAGAACAGGGAGGCAGACATCTGCAGGTGAAGGCCAGGAGGGAATCATGGCTGGAAGGTCATTGAAAGTCATTGCACAGAAAGGCTGTTTCCCCAGCAGCAGAAATTGCCCTGTAAGACCTCTGCAGGTCCACGTAAGCAATAGGCCAAGAGTGCTGGAGCTCATCCTTAGGCTGTCCTAAGAATTGTATCTGGAGCCTAGTGTCTATTAAAATCCCACACCTGACTCACATCTGACTCTGACATTACAACAAGCTTCCACTAAGGTTCTGAGCACCACATGGGCCTAGAAATTGATTTCTTAACACATGAAGATCATGTGCAGAGTTTTTTGCTTTAGCTTTTGTTTTTTAACCCAAATGTGCAAGCTCTATTCTAGACTAATTTAATCTCAGTATCTCCCTCCAACAGCTGCCGCTGAGGGCCATGTTCAGGCAAAGATGAACACTCCTGTGGACAAAGCTCGAGGGTTTTTGATGTGGTGTGTTGAGGGAGGTGGAGACTGGACTCTGCACACCCTGAAATTAAAACTCAAGCCACTGAGTGTAGAGATGTCATCTTCTCCTAAGAGATTATATTTCAAGGGAAAGAAAGTAGGATTCAATGTCAAAGATTTTCAGCCTCAAATTTTCCAGTCACTTAAATTAAGATCCTCAGTTTCTTTATCTGTTCAATAAGGGAATTAGATAAATTTATTTCTAAGGTCCTCCCATTTCGCCTATTTCCATTATCAAATACTGGTGTCAGTTTTTGCAAAGACTATTCTTGTCTTTCAAAAATAAGTGAGTTGATTTTTTTCTGATGATTAAAAAATAAGAATATTCGAATTTTATGTTTTAAAGTCCCTGTTCCACTTTCACAAGTACTATGTGATGATAGACAAAATATTTTTAAATTAAAAAGATAACCCAGCTCTTACCACTTCTGTTCACCATTGTATGTGAAGTCCTAAATAGTGCAATAAGGAAAGAAAAAGTTAAAATAATTAACATACAGATCAGAAAGAAAGAAATAAAACTCTTTTTCACAGATGAGTAGATGGTCTATGAAGAAAATTCCAAAATTTACACCAAATAAAAAGGATACTTGACTTAATAAGTGACTTTTGCAAGGTCTCAGGATACAAAGTCAACAAATAGGTATAAATTATATTTATATGCTGTTGTTGTATGCTATCGAGTCGGTATCTGACTCAGTGACCCTCATAGGGTTTTCAATGGCTGACTGTTTTGGGATTGCCTTGGGAGTGGATTGCTAGGTCCTTCTCCCGTTTTTGTGGTGCTGGGAATTGAACTCGGGACCTCAGAGACTGCAGCGCAGCACTCTACCAACTGAGCTAAATCCAAGCCCATATTTATATACAAGTAATGAAAAATCACAAACTGAACTTTTTAAAAAAACATAATAACATCAAAAGTGACCTCTTTTGAGATAAATTTAACAAAATATATTTAATATTTGCATGTAAAACAATAAAATATTGGTAAGAACGCCCCCAAAAAATAGGTGGCATTCATGAATTAGAAGGCTCAACACTGGCAAGATGTCACTTCTCCCCAAATTGATCTATAGATTCAATGCAACGTCAATCTTCCAGCAAGCTTTTGTAGAAACTGAAAAGCAGATCTCAACATTTATATGGAAAATCAAAGAATACAGAATAACCAAAACATAAACAACAAAAAAAAAGATTGAATGGTTCACATTACTCCCATTCAAAATTTAGTAACACCAGTCAGGCAGGTGACGCACGCCTGTAATCCCAGTGGCTCGGGAGGCAGAGGTGGGAGTATTGCAAATTCGAGACCAGAGGTAGTCTTTGTAACTTAGTGAGATCCTGTCTCTAAAAGTAAAAATTGGGCTGGGGGTACAGCTCAGTGGTCCAGCACTTGCAGAGGATGCAGGCGTGAGGCCCTGTGTTCAACCCCCAGTACAACAACAACAACAAAAAACTTAGTAACATCACAATAGTTAGGACACTATGACCAGATATATTGAACATTTAGTATTGGGTGAGGGCAAGAGGAAATGGACTAAAGGAGGCACCTGATCCACATCTCATGTGCACATGCTATGGACAGGGGTCCCATGACCACACTGACATATTTGTAAATAATATTTTATTGGGCAATAGTTATGCTCATTTGCTTACATACTGTCCATGCCTGGTTTTGCTCCATAATAGCAGAGCTGAGTAAGTGTGGGAGAGTTAGTTAGCAAATAAAATTATAAGAAGCCTAGTTAAATTTTAATTTCACATAATTAACAAGTCATTTTTATCATAAATATGACTCGTAACAACTTGGATATACTTTACTAACAACTGACTTGTGGCTTATCTGAAACTAAAATTTAACTGGATTTCCTGTTTTTTTATCAGCTAACTCTATGCATAAATGAATTTATAAGATATTTCCTACGTAGACCTTTATTGAAAGTTAGCCAATCCCTGATTAAGGGAAGAAAATTTTCTTTAAAATTAATTAGATTGTAAATATTTTTAATCATTTAAAATTGTAATGTCATTAAAAGAAGTCGCAAAATAAATAAAGCATATAGCTTCTTTCAGCTACCAAGAGTGAAATGATACCTTAAAGTCTAACAATTTTGTCTAAATGTTTTCACCAATTTTAAAACTTTCAGTAAGCCAGGATGTGGTGGCCCATGCCTGTAATTCCAGCAATTTAGGAGGTGGTGACAGGAGGACCACAAATTCAAGGCCCGAGGTAACCTGCATAACTTAGTGAGACCCTGTCAAGATAAAAAATAAAAAGGGGGGCCAGAGGTGCAGCTCAGTGGCAGGGCACCTACAAAGTATGCACAAAGAAAAAAAAAGGAAGCTTTCAGTAAACTAGTTTAAAAGTGGTGGCAATATGGTAATTTGTATCATAAACTGTACATTGGATTCACCTACAGTCCTTTAAAAAATGCAGATTCTTGGACCCCTCTCTTCCTTGTAGAAATTTGGAATCATTGTGTCTGAAACAGAAATTAGGAATCTTAATTTATATATGTATATATAAAGTTCTTTGAGATGATCTGATATACAAGCTGTGCAACTGGTAACTTCCATCTGTGGTCTGAAAAATTTAGCATGCATCAGAATCACCGGCAGGGTTTGTTTAAATAGATTGCTGAGCACCAACTCAGGTTATGCTTCAGTTAAATACAGGCTAGGGCTCAAGAATATCTAGCAACTTCCCACATCATGCTAGCTCTGCTGGTCTGGGACCTCACTTTTAGAAAAAAAATTGCTCAGAGGATCTTATATATTTAATTTATGGGCTTCTTAAATTCAAATCTATACTATTAACTAAACCTCAATAATATACAAAAAATGTTATCACAAAATGGATTATATTGCTTATTAATCCATTATAGGCATCAATTTACCTGAAAGAGAAATGATTTAAGTTTTGTATATAATTTTCAAACTGTTTTGCCATAACCCACAATGTCCCTAATGATATCGAAAAGTAGTAATTATGAGAATGTAATCTAAACTATACGGCTTAAATACGGCATTGAAAGGTTATTATAAAAATAGAAGTAATGTCTAGAATATGTAAATAACTTTAAAGCTCAGCATAATAAACAGAGTAATAACTGAGTTAACAATGGGCAAAATATTTGAACAAACAGTTCTCTGAAGTAGATATGCAAATGTTCCATAAACCCATGAAAATTAACCAACAGGGAAATGCAAATCAAACTACAATGAGATACAACTTCATAGCCATTAAGATGGCTATAATCAGAACACACACACACACACACACACACACACACAGAGGGAGAGAGGGGGGCAGATGGAGAGAGAGAAAAAAATAAGTACTGGAGAGGATATAGAAAAATTATAACATCCATACATCACTGGTGGGAATGTAAAATGGTCAAATGGTCCAAACACATTGGAAAACAGTTCGGCATTTCTTTAAAAAGTTAAATATAATGCTACCATATGACCCAACAATTACACTCCTGTGTGTACACTCAAGAGAAAAAAATCCATGTTCACACAAAAACTTGCACACAAATGTTCATGGTAGCATTATTTATAATTCATTATTCAGAAATAAGGGGCTGGGATTTAGCTCAGTTGGTAGAGCGCTGCGCTGCAGTCTCTGAGGTCCCAAGTTTGATTCCCAGCACCACAAAAATGGGAGAAGAACCTGGCAATCCACTCCCAAGGCAATCCCGAAACAGCCATTGAAAACCCTATGAGAGTCACTATGAGTTGGATACCGACACGAGGGCACCTAACAACAACAACAATTCAGAAATAAATCCTCGCATTTAAAGTCAGTTGATTTTTGACAAGAGTAACAAGACAATATTTATAACAAACAGTTCTAGGTCTTCTGATATTCATGTATTAAAGGAAGAATGTCTATGTCACATTATATATGAAAATTAACTTAAAATAATAGAGTCAAACTACTAAATGTAAGAGGTAAAAAATATTTTTAAAAATCTTAGAATATTTGGTATAAATTGTTGTAATTTTGA
This sequence comes from Pedetes capensis, assembly GCA_007922755.1. Taxonomy (NCBI): domain Eukaryota; kingdom Metazoa; phylum Chordata; class Mammalia; order Rodentia; family Pedetidae; genus Pedetes; species Pedetes capensis. The sequence goes on from VMDO01013438.1 coordinate 32,328, forward strand.
ATTACATGTGGCACCAAAAGCACAAACAACAAAAGAAAAATTAGATACACTGAAATTAGATACATTGAAATTGAAAACTTTCGTGCCTCAAAGGAAACAAGAAAGTGAAAAGAAAACCCACCAGAGGAAGTTTTTACAGACCATAATCCAGCTATTCCACTTTTACATATATATTTGAGAAAACAATTCTATGTCCACCCGAAAACTTCCACACAAATGTCCATGGCAGCATCATTCATAATAGCCAAAAGGTTTCTCCTCTGAAAATATGTTCTTGAATGTACATTGAGCTGAGCCTTTGTTGCTTAATTAATTTTGTAGTCTTCAAAGCAAAACTACAGCACCACATATTTCCACTGTTTGTGCAAATAAGCAGCCTTTGCTTCAAATGGATGTTTCTATTAACACTATGCCTAATTATTGAAAATAAACATGTGCAAGTATAAGCTTCTGCTGACTGCCTCTCAACCTATCTTTTCCTCCTGCTGGTTCACACTGAGGGGCCTTGGCTTACTGAAGTTTGAAAGGGACCTTGATGTGAACATGCCCTTAACCGGCAGGCATGTATTGTAATCCACTGTGAGAACTGAAATTTAAATGATGTTTCATCATCCTGGTTTAAAAAAAATACATATGCACACGTAATACAATAAAAAAGGAAAATTTTATTCAAAATAAAAAGCTCATCTCTTGAAAAACTGCACTGAGATTTTTTCTTTGATAAATACAAGCAGAATTTCAAATCAAATTCCCAAAGCCCAAATTACTAAACTGAGTTTGTGTCTGCATCATGGAATATTTAATTTTTAGCCCAACGTAGTCATCTGTATCTATAATCCCAACACTGAGGCTGAGGCAGGAAGATCATGAGTCCTAGGCCAGCTGGGGATACATAGTGAGAGTCTATCTCAATAAATAAAAATTTTAAAAAGAATAATTAAAAATATATCTGGATACCTAATAATTTCAATTAACAAAATTAACAGTTTTCAAATGTAGTACACACTTCTCTCTTTTTACTTTCTTAAGTTTTCAATGTGTTAATCTCCTTCCTATTCAATAATTTCTACTTTGCACCATTTTGAAGGCACCACAGATTCTTTCAATCTTACTTTCACACATTGCATGTGTAAGAACTATCCTAATACTAGAGAGATTTACCATCATGACTGTCTGGTAAAATGTTCTGACACAGTGGATAATCTTTGGGGGCTTCTACCAACCAGAACACAGATCTTCCTTTGTAATAGGGAAAGATAAAAGTCAGAATATGGAAACCAGTAGATGAAACAAGCAATAGTATTTTTCTTTCAATGATTAGATTTTAGCAAGGTAGTTCATGTGAAATAATACTATAAATTATAAGATACCATACAAAGATTAGTCCTGATAGTAATAACAGTACGAATTTCTAAGAATATATCCATGTTGTTATTGTTATGTGTCCTTGAGTCATATCTAACTCATAGCGACTCTCATAGTGATTTCAATGGCTAATAGTTTTGGGATTGCTTGGGGAGTGGATTGCCACATCCTTCTCCCATTTTTATGGTGCTGGGGATCGAACCTGGGTCCTCAGAGAGTGTTAAGCAGTACTCTACCCACTGAGCTAAACCCCAGTATATCCATGTTATTTATTTGCAAATCCATAGATTGATTGATTGATTTTGTGGTACTAGGGGGTTGAACCCAGGGCCTTGCACATACTTTGCAAGTGCTCTACCACTGGGTTGCATGCCATGGCCCATTTTTTATGTTTTATCTTGAGACAATGTCTCATTAAGTCTCATTAAGCAGCCTACCTCTATCATCAAACTTGAGATCCTCCTTCCTCTGTCTCCCAAGTTACTGGAATTGCAGGCATGCCCCATGCCTGGCTGGTTTACTAACTCTTTAAGACTAAAATGTCTATATATAAAATTCTAAGGATATAAAATTAGAAACCACATCAGATTTACTAATATTTGGAATTACAGTACATTGCCATTTTCCTAGGAAAAAAAATGTATTTTCCTATATGATTTAATGGTAAAAAGATTCTGTTGTTGCTAAACATAATAAGTTCTAGAAGATCAACAGTGACAAATAGCTTCACTTCCAAACCAAAGTGCCCAGCCCCTGCTAGTGAAACTTCTAAAGCAATCCTTAACCAAATTTGACTTTATTTCATTCAGTGACTTCACAGGCTTAGAATAAGAGGTTCCTGTGGATTTCTGCAATTTAATGACAGCAAAGATTTCTCAAAGTATGTTTCTTTAAGAAAATACTTCAAAATGGATACTCTCTTGAGAATGGATGTCATTTCTCTGTATTTCTTTGTGAGAAAAAGTTTAATAACTTAGATAAAGCCTGCATCCCTACCACTGTGGCATCCAATCCGTTCAGATCTCAGAAGCTAAACAGGGACCACCCTGATCAGTACTTGGATGGGAGACTGCCTGGGAACACCAGATACTGTGGGCTTGGGAGAAGGACCCAGCAACCCACTCCCAAAAATCAATCTGCTATTGAAAACCCTGTGAATAGCAGAGAAGCACTGACAATAGTATTTCGCCTGTTGTATGCAGGGTCACTATGATACTGACTCAACGGCACCCAACAACAACAGAGTCTAACAATACTATAGACTCTAAGCCCATAAATTGCAAGAAACACAAATATTTTGTATGCCTTACAATAAAAAAGATTGATGCCAATTAAATTATGGCACATTTATTTAATGAAAAGGATCTTTGAGAGTTATTGGGGCATAAATATTTATTACCCTATTCATGGTTAAGACAAAAATAGAACCAAAATAAGTTTATTATGGCATTCCCAGATCTTGATATATGACTGCCAATCCTTTGACATATTTTTAGTAACAAATAGAACATAGATTCTACTTTGAGACATCTTCCTTTATAAGATACCATAAAGCATGTGGTCATTTGCTTTATAAGAAAATGTGAAGTTATGATCATTTTTATAGGAATGTATATTGGATTCACTATATCACATTTATTCTTCATTACTCTTTCCATGTCTTTCTGTTAAAGAACTTTCTGTTTCGCTGATGAATCATAGTGGAATATTTTTGTTCACATTTGAAACTTAATATACAGACGACTTAAAGTAGTAGCAATAAAGACAAAATAAAGAAGTTTATATATAACAGGTAGTGACTACCATGTCATGACTGGCCCCTAATCATCAATTGTAAGATTCATGCCAGTGTTAAAGATGTTAGAATATGGGAAAAATATTGACTCAGAGTGGAGGAAATCCAATAACAATGGCTTACATTTTTGTTATCTTAGCTACTGTCATGAATTTTATAGTGAAATAAACATGTATACTGATTCATTTAATGCTATATAATATTGAACAAATTATTTAATCTCTAAGTCTTAGGCCTCTCAATTAAATTAGTAATAAGTACTGTAGAGAATTATCATAAGGTCTAAACAACAGAGGCTGCACAAAAATTGTTCATTTAATGTTAGATATTGTGAGTTTTCTCATGAACATTACCTTTTTGGGTCTTCATAATCACATTTCAGTTAGGCAGGGAAATAATATTATCCTCAGTTTGCAGCTGGAGAGAACAAGAAGCAGAGATATCATAATCTGTCCAAGATCATAAAGCCAGCAGGTGACACAGCAGGAATATTATAGCTCTTTCCTTCTTTCCCTAGATTAAAATTGGAAAGTGTATGTATTAAATGTATGTATCTCCTATTCTCATTTTTAAAATGTTGAATTAGCTTGAAGACAATAAAACTGATCTTAACATTGTGGATATTTTTGGTTCTCTAGCATTGAATTCCTCTTTATTACAGTAACTATATCTCTTCCCAACTTTCAATCCATGTGCTTTGAACTGGGCCTCAATTCCTGATTCCAGGAATGGAACAAAAGGCCTAGGTTAGACAATCAGGACACTGAATTCCTCTGGCTACAGAAATTGATCCAGGAATAGGTACTTCATTCATGCCAAGTCAGTCAGAATAAATCAGAATTAATTTTAGGACTTCTACTTGAATAACCAGAAAGATATTTAAACATATAGAACCCTTCTCCCTTCTGTTTAGCTTTTACTTGAAGAGGTGTAGGCTGGCGCAGCTGCTGCCATCTTATAACCACATGGACACTAAAAATGAAGCCAAAACATGGAAGAAAGTATGGCCAAACTGGGCAAGAGACAGAGACCAGCTATTAAATCCAATATATGAGCTTCTGAATTCAACCCTGCTTGAATTTAGCCCTAGTTTTCACTCCTTACTTATATGAGCCAATAAATTCCTTTTCTTTGTGCAAATAACAATCTTTGCCTCCTAAGAAAAGGGCTATAGGTGAAGTAATATAAGCTGATAGGTATATGTTTAATGAGCACCATGAATGCTGTGTCAAATGCGTAATTTTTTATCTTGGTCCTAAGTAGCAAAATTGGACAAATAGTGATGATTAAACATCACTAGTCTATGTATACACAATCCCAACAACATAAACAAATGTTTACTGTGTCAAATTCCATGCCACTGGCCAAATATCCTGAGGGATTTTTATATTAATTCATACTAAACACCACAAGGGCTGGGGTTTAGCTCAGTTGGTAGAGTGCTAGCTCTCCATGTTCTGAGGACCTTGGTCTGATCCCCAGCACCATAAAAATGATAGAAGGATCTCACAGCCCACTCCCAAAACAATCCCCAAATAATCTGCCATTGAAAACTCTATGAACAGCGGAGAAGGACTGACAGAGTCAGGCACAGTGTTGGGGACTGTTTCATTCTGTTGTACATAGGGTCACTATGAGTCAGCCTCACCTCGATGGCACCTAACAACAAAACTAAGAAAAGAGTTGGGTTTGGACGTGTTTCACTATCTTGTGACCTGAATGACGTGCATATGAAATTGTTTATTTCAATATAATTAAACCCACTGTGATTGGTGTCAACATGTATTTGGAAATGGGTGACCCTGTGCAATTAAACACGCTGCCTCTTAATACTTTAAAATCTAACTGCATAGTCAGAAACCAAAATGAAATTAATCCACATAGCTAATTACAATAATCTACTCAGACTTAGAAAATCTATCTAAATACACTACCAAATAAAATCTAGGTTCTTGAAAACAGCACTAGCACTAATACTGGCATATAAAATGGAGAAAAGAGCAAACTAGCAATCCCAAACTTCTCCTATACTAGGTAGATAGTTCAATTTCTTTGCTAAAATGTAAAATAATATATATTGGAGAGTTTTGTCTATCTAAGATTTTCCCAGGAGATATTAACAACTGCTGGGACACTTGTGCATATAGTACCACCATTGTAGAGAAATTATGGTACTATTTTGATTTTCATGTTCCTTTAATATGCTGACTTAAGTTGTTGCTTTAACATAACATTTTTAAAACCATCTACTCCTACTACTAATCCACATGTGTTGTAAAAATGTTTGTACACAGAATGGGATTCTGAAGAGAAACAGATTGTGACTTAACACCACACACATGGAGTTTTGTTAGATTTTATACGTAATTATATACAGTATAGATAATAAATCTGCTTAGGCACATGTGTTCAATAAGTATGGATATTAACATATATATCCACTTCTATTTCATATATTATTCCCCTTTCCCTACCACTCAACAGGACAAGAAATCCAAGAAAAGTCCTCCCTCAATTTACAACCTCAAAAAAATGATCCACACATACATTTTCCTTGAAATAGTAGTTGCTACTGACTGTATTCTCTCAATATGGCATATGAAGGGTTTAATTAAAGAAACTTTGACAGCTTGCCATTGACTAAAATGAGAAGAGAAAGAACTGGTCAGTTAGTCTTTCTCAGCCTCCATGAAGCTTTCTCCTTCTGATTTCTTTCTTGTCCTTGCTCTGTCATCCAGGTGAGGTGTATAGGTCTGTCAGTTACCCTTGAACAATCAACTTCATAAGAAGAAATAGTAGCAGTGATTTTATCCATAGTTCCGTGGGTGAGTTTTTCACGTTTTTGAAATCTCAATCAATACATGGAAATATATTTCTCATCACAACTCAGTATACACAAAAACTTTTTTCATATATATGTGTGTGTATAAACAACCACTTCAACCACTATTGACCCTTAAAAATGTGACGTCCTGTGATCCTCTACTTTATTTTATTCTATTCCATTTTTTGTTCAAAATACTGGTTTAAAGCCAAGTGTCATGGCACATGTCTGTAATCCCAGCAACTCAGAAAGCAGAGGCAGGAGGATCACAGGTTCAAGGCCAGAGAAAGCACATGTAATTTAGCAAGATCTTTTCTCAAGATAAAAAATAAAAAAGGGCTAGCGGTGCAGCTCAATAATACAGTGCATGCCAAAAAAAAAAAAAAACTGAAGTTGGTTAAAAACCAGTGAATTGATTCTATTATCCCTTATTAAGCCATGACCTAATTCCTAATTGTTTGGAAAGCATGACTGACTAGACTTAAATGCAGTTTAAGCTAGAAAGAGCTCCAATCATGACATAGATTTAAAATCTCAGTTATCGATTACGTAGACATGTGGACTCTGGCAAATTACTTAGTTTTATGTGCTCAGTTTCCTCATCTGTGTAATGGGGATGATATTTGCACTCTATAAGATGATTGAATATACCATGGACTGCCAAAAGAACCAACAAATCTGTCCTAGAAGAAGTGCAACCAGAGTGCTCCTTGGAAGCAAGAATGGCCAAACTGCATCTTACATATTTCGGACATGTAGTCAGGAGAGATCAATCCCTAGAGAAGGATATCATGTTTGGGAGAGTGGCAGGTCAACACAAAAGAGGAAAACCCTCCACCAGATGGATTGACACAGTGTGTACAACAATGGGCTTAAACATAAATAAGATCATTTGCCTGGCACAGATTCAGCAAGTGTTTCGATCTGCTGTACATAGGGTCGCTCTGAGTCGGACTCGACTCGACGGCACCTAACAACAACAACAACAACAAATTATTTCTCTCTCTCTCTCTCCTTCCTTTTCAGTCTTTCTCACAAGCTCAGAGGCAAAACATTTGTTGAATTTGGTCTCCAAGGAATAAAAAATCATAAAAGGAATGTCTTACATCTCAAATGTTTCAGCTTATTTCTGTGCAGATCTAGAGAATTTAACCATTAGTTAGAATATTGTAGTCAGTATAAATTTCAAAATCATTGGCTTGTACCTTACTCATAAAGATCTGATCCTGCTCTTCTCCAACATTACATCAAAACACTCCCACCACCCCCAGCCCCCACCCCATATCCAAGCCTTTAGTCACTGCTTTGTCATTCTCCATCATCATGCTTTTGTCCCCTGCAGCTGTTTTCTGCAGGCTGACCTCACCACCTTTGCCTTGCTCTCCATTTCACCATTTACTGCCTGTGTAAACTCGGGCAAGTTACTAACTACTTTGAATACACTTTCCTTGTCAAGGATGAGATTATTCACCACACAAGGCTTCTTGTAAGGATCAAGGACATTGGGGTTGTGGATTACCGATCATATATGGAGTGCTCAAGGCATGAGGATGGCTACTCTTATTATTATAATGTTCATCAGTCATCACTGAAAGTAAGCACCATCAGTTCAAAGAAATCACCTCTTCTTGTTCTCTTGAGCATGACTGGCTTCTACTTATGAACTCTGCTCCACATGCCTATGTAATTATTGTTTTTTGTTGCTGTTAAGTGCCGTAGGGTCTGACTCATAGCAACCCTCATAGAATTTTTAACGGGTGATTGTTTGAGGATTGTTTTCAAGAATGGACTGCCACATCCTTCTCTCATTTTTGCAGTGCTGGGGATGGAACCCAGGTCCTCAGAAAGTGCAGAGCAGTGCTCTACCAACGAGCCAAATCCCAACCCATCCAATCATATAATCACAGGACTTTTGCACTGTAGTAAGAGTGTTGATTCTCTTTCTGCTTCCCTATAACACTGGAAGTTTTATAGGTGAAGACTAGGACAGGACATGGTTTTCATCTCCATATCTAGAGCATCTAGCAAATTCCTTGGAAAAATATAAGGTTTTCAGCAGGTTTGTTGTTCAGTTAGTTTTGTTGTTGTTAGGTGCTGTCGAGTCTGACTCATAGCAACCTTGTGTACAACAGATCAAAACACTCCCCAACATCGTGCCTTGCCCGACACTATGTCAATGCCTCTCTGATATTTATAGGATTTTCAATGTCAGATTGTTTTGGGATTGGGCTGCCAGGTCCTTCTTCCATTTTTCACAGTACTGGGGATTGAACCAGGGCCTCAGAGAGTACAAAGCGTGCTCTACCAACTGAGCCAAACCCCAGCCCTACTTGTTTAGTAGATGACCTCTTTTTATAAAATATTCCTTCTAAAAGAAAATCTTCCTAGATATCGCAAACACAAGTCAAGTGCCCCTGATAAATGTTTTCTTATAGTATCTTATGGATCTCTCTCTATCATTTGTCATCTTTGAAATTCAGTAGCTCAATTAGTTGCTTAAAGTCTGTCTCCTGCACTAGGAAATAAGCTCTCCAATGGCTAGCTCTTGTGTTTGACTTATTAGCCTATGTGTATCTCTGTTCAGCTTAGTACTTCTTACATGGTTGTATTCTAGTGAATAAGTGATGAATTATATAGAAAGATTACTGGTAGAAAAATTATTGAAAATGTAAAAACCATTAGAAAACTAAAGATGCTTTAATTTAGATGCTAAAGATTTAATTGCTTATTACTTTAAGTTTCATGACCTTATGTTAACTCATATGAAGAAAATTGCTAAACCCTCCTCGGGACATATAAAAAGTTATGAATAAATGGAGATGTATAATTTTCCTAAGTAAAATGATTACTGTAATTAATAGAGTTAGCATGATTCCAATCAAAATCTAAAATGATTTAATTTTTGATAGAGTGATTCTAAAATTCATCAAAAAGTATGTCATGGTAATACAACATAGAAGACTAATTCAAAGGGACATGCCTTAGGAGATATTAAAGCATACTTATAATTCTACAAAGACTAAAACAGAATTATGTTGTCACTAGAATCTACAGATGGATGACTGGAATAGAACAGTCCTAAATCAGATATTTCACATATGTATATAAGAACTTAACATATAACCAAAGAAAGATGAGAAACCAATAAGAAGAGATGAATTATTTAACACATTATGTTGAAAAAATTGGCCATTAAAGAAAAAATTCAGTATAGATTCTCAACTAAATTATTTCCAAAAGGATAGCAGAGTTAAGTGTAAAAATATTAAAGCAAAAGAAAACAAAATTATATGATCATTTCAACAGCAAATACACTAAAATTGCAATAAGGTAATGAAGATTTTATATGAAAATGTTTTAATCACTCCTCTTGAAATCACTCCTTTTAAAATCAAAACAAAATACCTTAAAAAGAATAAATATGAATAGTCAACTTGTCTGAAAGTACAGAAAATCAATGAGGAAAATTAAAGTGGCAAAGGTCAAAGAACTTCACTGACTAAAATTTTAAACAAAAACAAAAGCATGGGAAAGCCAGTATCTGATAATATGACCAACTAACTGAATAAAAAATCAATAATTCTTGGTCTAAAAATTTTCAAACACTATATAAAGTAATGTTAATAAACTGTCATTCAGTAGATACATTTGTTAAAAATAATACTGCTAAGTACTTTTAACCCTCACATGCCTGTCAGATGGTCATGCTGTGGCGACTTGCGTGTTGCTTTAATGCTGAAAGCTATGCCACAGGTATTTGAGATACCAACAGGACCACCCATGGTGGACAAGTTTCAGCTGAGCTTCCAGACTAAGACTCCCAGATGAAGGAGAAGGACCTGGCAGCCCAGTCCTGAAACAATTAGCCATTGAAAACTCTATGACTAACAAAGAAGCACTGTCAAATATAGTGTCAGAAAATGAGTCCCCCAGGCTGGAAGGTATTCAAGAAACAACTGGGAAAAAATTGTCTCCCCAAAGGAGAGTTGATCTTAATGTTGAGAATGGAATAAAGCCCCTGGGGCCTCCTTTTGCTGTTGAGGCACAAGTCAAATGAGAAGAAACACAGTGACTGTAACAATGGGCTTAAACATATAAAAGATTCTTTGTATGGCACAGAGTCAGGTATTGTTTCGTCCTGTTGTACATATGATCACTATGAATCGGACTCACCTCGATGATACTTAACAACAACAACAACAACAAGTTTTAAAGTACAGTTCATCAGATACACAGCTGTATTGCCTAATTTTGGATATACTACATCCATGGCTAAATGTGGGTAGTGCTAATGGTTTAGTCCCCAGCATGGTGATACTGGGAGAGGGTGGAATCTTTGAGAGTTGAGGCCTACTGGGAGGTCCTTAGATCTTGGGGCTGTGCCCTTAAAGAGGCCTGTGAGACCCCAACCCATCCTCTTTCCCCTGCTCTGCTTCATGGCTTGTGATTTAAATGATGTCCTTTGCCACATGCCCCTATCATGCTGTGCTACCTTTGCTAGAGGCTCAAAGTGACAGAGGATGTTGATCTTAGACTGGATCTTCTAGACTCATGAGCCAAAGTAAGCTTTTTTTCTTTAGAAGTAAATTGTGTCAGATGTTTCATTATAGTAAGGCAAGGCTAACATACTATCCCAAGAATGTAGTATATCTGTATTGATAGAAAAACCAAATTCCCTTAGCTTCGCCAAAATCGTAGTGAGTTCTAATTTTATGTGCTTTTATTTGGAATACAGTTGGCTTAGACTGAAAACAATATGCTTACTTTAAAAAAAAAAAAGAATAGCCAGTGAGCAACCAAGTTTAAATACTTTATTTTTCTAATAGTTCCTTCTTGGAAATCCAAGTTAATAGATTCAATATTGCATCAGGTAATGAATATCTGGCAAAATACAACAGGGTATACATTTTTATTTTCTAGATGGAATTTGTTTTTCATAGACCCTCAATTCTTACCTTCTCCCACTCTGAACTTTTTCAATATTCTCTTCTAACTCCTAAAAACTGTTGAGTAATTTTTTGGCCTCTATTTTGATGAGAAAGCTAGGAAAAACCAACAAGCAAAGAAATCATCTAACTAAAGTCAGAAAAAAAATTAAGGGAATCAAGAGCCTATTTGATGAGGATTTTTATTTCTATATGCTTGCTCACTGTGTGGTGTTTACTGTGCCAAATTTTTCATTGTCCAAAGATGAAAAGAAAGAAACTTCTGTTAAACTATCATATTATAATGTAATATTAACACAAAATAAGAGAAGGAAATTGAAAAAAGTGTAGAGAGTGGTATCGTAGAGAATATTGTTAGGTACCATCGAGTTAGGTCAGACTCATAGCAACCCTCTGTACAGTAGAATGAAACATTCGCCTACGATGTGCCATGGCCAGCACTATTGTCAGTGCTTCTCTGCTATTCATAGGGTTTTCAACAGCTGATTGTTTCCTTCTCAGAACCCTATAGCACCCGGTATTCCTTGGCAGTTTCCCAACCCTGCTTAGCTTCCGAGATCTGACCAGATCCAAACAAGGATGGTATGGCTGCAGACACAGGAGTGAATAAATGGTTCCTAACAACAACAACGAGCTGGGATTTAGCTCAGTTGGTAGACCGTTGCGCTGCAGTCTCTGAGGTCCCTGAGTTCAATTCCCATCACCGCAAAAATGGGAGAAGGACCTGGCAATCCACCCCAAGGCAATCCCGAAACAGTCACCCATTGAAAACCCTATGAGGGTTGCTATGAGTCGGATACCGACTCGACAGCTCCTAATAACAACAACAACAACAACAGGCCACTAGTGTGGAGCATAAGATCATGATACTGGTATGCCAAAGTACCTGTGAGGGTGAAGCCTTGATTTCAGACTAGTCAGTTCCCGTATTGGCTAGTATCTCTATAAACCTTGCAGGAAACCACATGGCTGAATGGTTGGAGAGACTGAGGAAAAACAGCTGCAGGAAGGCAACCCATGTTGTCTCCTACATCACCTGACTTGTTTCAATTTTCAATGACTACTAGTGCTAACACAGCTGCACCGATCTGCTTTTGATAATAGGAGCAGAAAGGAACAAGTGGGTTTGAGTAAGAAAATATAACTAAACTGCCAAGAAACCTTCTATTACTAGAAATCCACATAATAAGCCATCAGTTTTTGCTATGTGACTTTTACATACTGAGTGAATCACTAATGCCTGTCCTATTGATGTGCAGATAATACCATTTCACCAAATAGAGAACGCTAAATAAAGTATTTCAATTAGAATTCCCATTCTGTTAATTACATACTGTGGCAATGGTTGGCAGGGAGTTGGATGTAAATTATTTGGTTGAGATATATGTTTTCCCAAGAGCACAACTTAATAAATGCTACCAATACCAGGGTTTTATATTCACTATTAATTCAACAAAGATTGACTTTGAGGAATTTAGGTAAAAGAGATGAAAACATTTGCCATTTATGTGTCTTGAAAAATCAGGGATAGGAGATGGGAAGAAGAGAATGACTAATTTAAATGATAAATTAGAACTCAGTATAGAAATTTAAAATGTTTTGTATCTTGCAAGAATACCAAAAGTTTTGGAATCTATAACGGGGTAGCCTCTGGAGCTGAAGAAATGCATAGGTTCATATATTAATTTACCTAGACTTCCACTACCAATATTTTTCTCCTGCATGAATTAATCCACGAAGATTGACTGCTTTTGTAGTTTCATCATTTTAAAAATTCTCATTTTCATTCCACCTAATCAATTGAAAAAATATAGTGTATGTGTGTTTCTCTTTGTGGGTACATATGGTGGTATGGTATGAATAAGCGGGACTGAGAGGATTTGACCCTATCATAAATGTTGCTTCATTGAAGTGACCACAAACCTAAATAAAATTCAAAAACCATGCTATATTTGACACTTGCAGAACTAAAATACATTGCTTTGTTTATTTGTAGCTCATGTAAGACAACAAATGTGAATATGCATGGAAAAATGCTATAGTTCTTGCCATGTAATTCTCTTTCACTATATTTTATATATTATAGTTATTAAATTTTCATGCTAATTTGTTGCTCAAAGATTTCACAAAGAGATTTTTGTTATTTCACAAATTTTATTTGAGTAAAAACATTAAAATTCAATGTTGAAAAAAATGCACATGAGTATACCAGGAGAGACTATTTTACCCTGAAGTGATTTAACCTTTTGGCTGAGGCCATTAATATGTAAAGAGTAATTTGTGATCTGTTTCAATTTCCTCAAGTTTTTGTCTCAATTTATTCACAAATTCATACTTGAGGGACAAAGTCAACTCTCTGAACATCTTTCAGTTCACATCTTCACAGTGGCTAAAAGGGGTGTATAAGTGAAGAAAAAATTAGCCCTCATTGACTGCCAAAAGTCTCTTCTGTATTGTAAAAAAAAATTTAATTGCATTCACTGATGACAAGTGTGGGTGCGTTTGGCAGACAAGGGGAAAGGACTTTTCTGTATATCTGCTGTTCAAAAATTCCTCTCATTCTGCTAACACTTTTCCTCTTCATGTCATCAAAAATAATTTTTTACTGATTATGTTGACACCCTCATAATGCCAGAATTTTTTTTACATCTCAGATGTAGCTGTCTGTCATGATCTACATTCAGTGTGTTGTCTTATTTTCATATAGTATATATATAAAATACTTTTTGAAACTATCAAGTTCAAGTTTTACTTTGCTTTATGAAGACTACTTCATATTGACACAATCGATGAGCAACACATTATTTTCAACCTTCAGAAACTAACTATATCTTCCCTACAAGTTGACATCTTAAAGCGTATTAAGCCATGTTAGCTTACAACTGAAAGTGGTACATAATAAGACAGTTTTAGAAGGTGAGTTACTTTTGTCATTTCCGCTCTGCAAGCATTTCTTTCAGGATATTTTTAATTTCAAAGAGATACAATCCAACAATAAAAATGAAAAAAGTTCACTGCAGGTTGTTTTATAAAATTATATTCCTGAAAATCTATTTGCAAATAAAAAACCATGTTTTTTCATTGACTTCTTTTGTATTTGGAGGACATGTGCAGGCTCTTTGCAAAATTTATATTCAAAGCAATCTTCATGAGAAAACACTTGATTCTACAATGTTTCTGGTATCTGTGTCTTTCACTAATGGGAGTCTTCTCAAACTGTTTTATTAAAGGTGATACAAAAGTATAACTTATTCTTCAGATTGCTGCATAAAATTTCCCTTCCTTCTCCTTCCTCAATTTGTTATAGAATTAAATAGAAAATTCCTAACAGATGATCTTATGATAAATTGGAAGTAGGTTATTAATTTCAATAGTTGTGCCTTCTCAAATACATTCAATGGAAGATCATCTTCACTAGAAAAATCACCATCCATCCAAAATGACTAGGCAATAACATGTAAAACAAAAATAGAAGAATAAAAGATAAAGAGGGTAACATATCAAAAAATATGATTAAATGAATAAAAGTCTGAAAGGATATATATATATATATGTATATATATATATATATATATATATATATATATATATATATTTCACTCAAGATGTCTCAAAACATTAAAGGAAAACTACTAGAACAACATGGTGCCTTTTGGAATCCATTTAAAGTGTGCCTGCCGAATTATTAAAGTGTGACTGTCGAATTATAAAATCCACAGGTAGAATCATAGATATATCTAGTAACCATTTCTGCAAGAGGAAATCAGTTCAAACAAATGTTGAATAGGTTTTCTGTGACATTTGAGTGCTGCTTGGTGAGTTTTTTCTCCATATTTTTTCTTCATTTTTTGAGGTATTATTTTTTTATTTTATAAAGTATAATATTTCATTATGGTATTTTCATACCATTGTATTCTGTATTTTGTGCTTGTTCTCTCCCTCTTTATCCCTCTACATTGCTCCCTATAACACTCCTGATTTTCCAATGTCCCAACCCTTCCCACTCGCTCCCTCTATGAATCACATTGTATTTTTCAAAGTTAGATACATGCAGTTTTTAAAATGTGTGTGTGTGTGTGTGTGTGTGTGTGTGTGTGTGTGTATGGCTGGGATGTAGCTCAGTTGGTAGAGCGCCACTCTGCAGTCTCTGAGGTCCCGAGTTTGATTCCCAGCACCACAAAAATAGGAGAAGGACTTGGCAACCCACTCCTGAGGCAATCCCGAAACAATCAGCCATTGAAAACCTATAAGGGTCGCTATGAGTCAGGCACGATTTGACGACACCTAACAACAACAACAACAACATGTATGTATATGATATATATATATATATATATATATATATATATATATATACACATATATATATATATATATATATATATATATATATATATCCCACACGTCTGTCAGTTTGCTGCTGCACTGTGGGGGCTTGCGTATTGCGATGAGACTGAAAGCTCTGCCACTATAACCTCGGACATGAGCGAGGTTACCCATGGTGGACAGGTTTTCAGCTGAGCTTCCGGACTAAGACAGACTAGTGAGTAAGACCTGGCGAGCCACTCCCGAAATGACTAGCCATTGAAAACCCTATGGATAGCAAAGAAACACTGTCAGATATAGTGCCAGAAAATGAGGCTCCCAGGTTGGAAGGCACTCAAAAGACTACTGGGGAAGAGTTGCCTCCTTCAAGTAGAGTCTACCGTGATGACGGAAATGGAGTAAAAGCCCAGGGTGCTCAACTTGCTGATGTGGCACGACTCAAAATGAAGAGAAACAACTGTAAACATCCATTAATAATTGGAACATGGAATGTACGTAGTATGAATCTAGGCAAATTAGAAATTGTTAGAAGAGAAATGGAGCGCATAAACATTGACATTCTAGGCATCAGTGAGCTAAAATGGACCAGCATAGGCCATTTTGAGTCAGACAATCATATGGTCTACTATGCTGGGAATGATAAAGTAAAGAGAAATGGGGTTGCATTCATCACCAAAAAAGATATTTCAAGAATTGTCATGAATACAATGTTTTCAGTGATAGAATAATATCCATACACCTACAAGGAAGGCCAGTTAATATGACTATTATTCAAATTTATGCACCCACCACTAAAGCCACAAATGAAGAAAGGGAAGACTTCTATCAGGTTCTGCAATCTGAAATAGATCAAACATGCAATCAAGACATACTGATAATCACTGGTGACTGGAACGCAAAGGTTGGAGACAAACAAGAAGGCTCAGTAGTTGGAAAATATGGTCTTGGGGACAGAAACGAAGCTGGAGATTGCATGATAGAATTTTGTCAGACCAATGACCTTTTCATTGCAAATACATTTTTCAGCATCATAAACGGAGACTATACACATGGACTTCACCAGATGGAACATACAGGAATCAAATTGACTACATATGTGGAAAGACACGATGGAAAAGCTCTGTACAAAATGTCAAAACAAGACCAGGTGCTGACTGTTGATCAGACCATCAACTTCTCCTATGCAAGTTCAAAATGAAGCTGAAGAAAATTAGAACAAGTATACGAGAGTCATGGTATGGCCTTGAGTATATTCCATCTGAGTTCAGAGACCACCTCAAAAATAGATTTAATGCATTAGACACAAATGATAGGAGACCAGAAGAGTTGTGGCATGACATCAAAGATATCATTCAAGAAAGAAGCAAAAAGTTCTTAAAAAGACAAGAAAAAAAGAAAAGACCAAATTACATGTCAAAAGAGACACTGGACCTTGCCCTGCAACCTCGAGCAGCTAAAGCAAAAAGAAGACATGATGAACTTAAGGAACTAAACAGAAGATTTCAGAAGGCAGCTCAAGAAGACAAAAACAAATATTATAATGACATGTGCAAGGAGCTGGAGGCAGAAAATCAAAAGGGCAGAACGCACTCTGTGTTTCTCAAGCTTAAGGAAGTGAAGAAAAAATTCAAGCCTCGAGTGGCAATAGTGAAAGATTCTACAGGTAAAATATTAAATGATGCAGGAAACATCAAAAGAAGGTGGGAAGAATACACAGAGTCATTATACAGGAAAGAATTGGCAGATGACCAACCATTCCAAGAGGTTGCATATGAAGAGGAACCAATGGTGTTGAAGGATGAAGTGGAAGCTGCCTTGAAAGAACTGGTGAAACACAAGGCTCCAGGAATTGATGGGATACCAATAGAGATGTTTCAACAAACAGATACAGCACTGGAGGTGTTAACATGTTTGTGCCAACAGGTTTGGAAAACAGCTACTTAGCCAACTGACTGGAGGAGATCCATATTTGTGCCTATTCCAAAAAAAGGGGATCCAACTGAATGTGCAAACTATCAGACAATATCATTAATATCGCACACAAGCAAAATTCTACTAAAGATCATTCAGAAGCGACTGCAGCAGTATATAGACAGGGAATTACCGGAAAATCAAGCGGGATTCAGAAGAGGGCAGGGAACTAGGGACATCATTGCTGATGTCAGGTGGATATTAGCTGAAAGCAGAGAATATCAAAAAGATGTCTATCTATGTTTTATTGACTATGCAAAAGCATTTGATTGTGTGGATCGTAACAAATTATGGATAACACTTTGGAAATGGGAATACCAGAACACCTAATTGTGCTCATGAGAAATCTGTACATGAACCAGGAGACAGTTGTTCGAATAGAACAAGGAAACACTGAGTGGTTTAAAGTTGAGAAAGTTGTGCATCAGGGCTATATATTTTCACCCTATCTCTTCAATTTATACGCTGAGCAAATAATCCGAGAAGCTGGACTTTATGAGGAAGAATGTGGCATCAAGATTGGAGGAAGACTCATCAACAACCTGCGTTATGTACATGACACAACTCTGCTTGCTGAAAGTGAAGAGGATTTAAAACATTTCCTGATGAAGATCAAAGATCATAGCCTTCAATATGGGTTGTGACTAAACATCAACAAAACAAAAATCCTTAGGACTGGGTCAGCACACAACTTCACAATAAATGGAGAAAAGATTGAGGTTGTCCAAGATTTTACTTTGCTTGGCTCTATACTCAACACCCGTGGAAGCAGTAGTCAAGAAATCAAAAGACTCATTGCTCTAGGAAAAGCTGTGGCAAAAGATCTCTTTAGAGTATTGAAAAGCAAAGATGTCACACTGAAGGCGAAGGTGCGTCTGACTCATGCCATGGTATTTTCAGTGGCATCATATGGTTGTGAAAGCTGGACACTGAACAAGAAAGACAGAAAAAGAATTGATGCTTTTGAATTGTGGTGCTGGAGACGTCTATTGAATATACCATGGACTGCCAAAAGAACCAACAAATCTGTGCTAGAAGAAGTGCAACCAGAGTGCTCCTTGGAAGCAAGAATGGCCAGACTGCGTCTTACATATTTCAGACATGTAGTCAGAGAGATCAATCCCTGGAGAAGGACATCATATTTGGGAGAGTGGCAGGTCAACGCAAAAGAGGAAAACTCTCCACCAGATGGATTGACACAGTGTCTGCAACAATGAGCTTAAACATAAATAAGATCGTTTGCCTGGCACAGAATCGGGAAGTGTTTCAATCTGCTGTACATAGGGTCACAATGAGTCGGACTCGACTCAACAGCACCTAACAACAACAACAACAACAAATATATATATATATCAAATATATATATATTTGATATATATATATATATATTCCTTTAAGGTATATCCTATTTCTGCATCTGAGTGAAAACATGCAGTATTTCTCTTTTGTAGTCAGGGTTATTTCACTTAATCTTGATTAGTTTTCTTATCAAGAATTTCAGAAACACAAGTATTCTAGTTTGCCAGTAGGTTTTCCAATTGCTGCTTAGTACAACCAAAGGGAACATTAAGGACTGGTTGAGAAGGGGGTTTCATTTGAAGAGATGTAACAAAAATACAATAACACATCTCTGTCCCAGACTCCCTTAGTCTCTATACAGGTAACATAATCACCCTCAAATTAAAATTGAGAAAATACATTGCTGGACAAAAATGTACAGCTCTAACATATAAATATTGATTCTATAATAAAATTTTTGGGAAGAGATAAAGGAAATTAATTTATTCATATCAACAAGAATATCAGAATACAGTGGCTACTCATATCCCTCATGTGTCTGTCAGTTTGTCATATTGTGGAGGCTTACATGTTGTTGTAATGCTAAAAGATATGCCACTAGTACTTCAGATACCAGCAGATTCAGTCATGGTGGGTAAGTTTCAGCACAGCTTCCAGACGAAGAAGGACTAGGGAGAAGGACATGACAGTCCATTCCTGAAACAATTAGCCATTGAAAAACCTATGAATAGCAGAGAAACACTGTCAGATATAGTGCTGGCAAATGTGCTCTCAGGTTAGAAGGCACTGAAAAGATGACTGGGGAAGAGTTGTCTGCTCAAAGTAGAGCTGATCTTAATGACAAGAATGCTGTAAAGCCCAAGGGACCTCCATTCTCTGATGTGGCATGACTCAAAATGAGAAGAAACAACTGCAAACATCCATTAATAATTGGAAGGTGGACTGTATATAGTGTGAATCTAGGAGTATTAGACATCGTCAGAATGAAATGGAGCACATAAACATCCAAATTCTATAATTTGTGACCTAAAATGTTCTGGTATTGGCTATTTTGAATCAAATAATTATATGATCTACTATGCCAGAAATGATAACTTAAAGAGAAATGGGGTTACATTCATCATCAAAAAAAGCCATCTCAAGATCTATCTTGAAGTCCAATGCTGTCAGTGATAGAATATTATCCATATGCCTAACAAGGAAGGCCAGTTAATAAGACTATTATTCAGATTTATGCAACCACCACTAAGGCCACAAATGAAGAAAGGGAAGAGTTTCACCAGCTTCTGCAGTCTGAAAATGATGGAACATGTGATCAGGATGCACTGATATTACCAGTGACTTGAATGCAAAAGTTAGAAACAAAGAAGAAGGCTCAGTAGTTGGAAAATATGGCCTGGGGGACAGAAATGATGCTAGAGATTGTAAGATGGAATTTTTTCAGACCAATAAATTTTTCATTGAAAATACATTTTTTTTCTAGCATAAATGGCAATTATACACATGGGATTTACCAGATGGAATATGTTGTTATTAGGTGCTGTCTCATCGTGTCTGACTTGTAGTGACTGACCCTCACAGAGTTTTCAGTGGCTGATTGTTTCAAAATTCAGGAACTAAAATGACTACATTTGTAGAAAGAGACAATGGAAAAGCTCAATATCAAATGTCAGAACAAGACCAGATGCTGATTATGGATCAGACCATCAACTGCTCATATGCAGGTTCAAACTGAAACTGAAGAAAATTAGAACAAGTATATGAGAACCAAAGGATGACTTTCAGTATACTTATCCTGAGTTCGGAGATCACCTTAAGAACAGATTTGATGTGCTAGACACTAATGATTGAAGACCAAATGAGTTGTGGCATGACATTAAAGACATCATTCATGAAGAAAGCAAAGGGTTATTTAAAAAATAGGAAAAAATAAAATATCAAATTACATGTCTAAAGATACTGAAACTTCTCCTTGAACATCAAGTAGCTAAAGTAAAAGGAAGACAGAGCTAAACAAAAGATTTTAAAGGACAGCTCAAGAAGACAAAATCAAATATTATAATAACATGTGCAAAGAGCTGAAGATAGAAAACCAAAAGGGAAGAACATGATCTGTTTTGCTCAAGCTTAAAGAATTGAAGAAAAAAATTCAATAGTGAAGGATTCTACAGGGAAAATACTAAATGCCACAGAAAACATCACAAGAAGATGGAATGAATACACAGAGTCACTATACCAAAAAGAATTGGTGGATGACCAACCATTTCAAGAGGTTGCATATGATCAGGAACCAATGGTACTGAATGACAAAGTGGAAGCTGCCTCGAGGGCACTGCTCAAACACAGGCTCCAGGAATTGAGGGAATATCAATTGAGATGTATCAACAAACAGATGCAGCAGATGCAGCTTTTGAGGTGCTCACTTGTCTGTGCCTAGAGCTTTGGAAAACAGCTACCTGTCCATATGACTGGAAGAGATCCATATTTGTACCTCTTTCTAAGAAAGAGAACCCAACTAAATGCAGACATTATCAAACAATATCATTAATAACACACACAATTAAAACTTTGCTAAAGATCATTCAAAAGTGACTGCAACAAGGAACTGCCAGAAAGCCAAGGCAGATTCAGAAGAGGTTGTGGATCAAAGAACATCAGTGCTGATGTCAGATGGCTATTGGCAGAAAGCAGAGAATACTAGAAAGATGTCTATCTATGTTTTATTGACTATGAAAAGGCATTTGACTGGATGGATTACAACAAATTATAGATAACATTGCAAAAAATGAGAATACCAGAAAACCTAATTGTACTTATAAGAATTTGTACATGGACCACAAGGCAGTTGATCACACAGAACAAACACTGCTTAGTTTAAAGTCAGAAAAACTGTGTGTCATGGCTGTATCCTTTCACTTTACCTCTTCAATCTCCATGCTTAGCAACTAATCTGAGAAGATGGACTTTATGAAGAAGAACTTGGCATCAGGATTGGAGGAAGACTCATTAACAACTGCATTATGCTGATGACAAAACTTTGCTGACTGAAAGTGAAGAAGATTTAAGACATTCACTAATGCAGATCAGAGAACACAGCCTTCAGTAGGGAATGCACCTCAACATCAAGAAAACAAAAGACCTTATAATTGGATCAGTATGCAAATTCATGATGAATGGAGAAAAAAAATGAGGTTGTTCAAGATTTTGCTTTACTTGATTCAACAATCAACACCCATGAAAGCAGCAGTCAAGAAGTCAAGAGACACATTGCATTGGGAAAAGCTGTAGCAAAAGACCTCTTGAAAGTCCCAAAAAGTAAAGTCATGGTATTGAAGATGAAGGTGTGCCTGACTCATGCCATAATATTTTCAGTCACTTCACATGATTATGAAAGCTGGACATTGAACTAGGGAGATAGGAGAAGAATTGATGCTTTTGAATTATGGTGCTGGAGATGAATATTGAATATACCATCTTGTTGTTAAGTGCCGTCCAGTTGCCATCTGACTCATAGCGACCCTTACAGGGTTTTCAATGGCTGACTGTCTTGGGATTGCCTTGGGAGTGGGTTGTCACATCCTTCTCCCATTTTTGCGGTGCTGGGAATCGAAGTCAGGACCTCAGAGACTGCAAAGCAGCACTCTACCAACTGAGCTAAATCCCAGCCCCAGTATATCATAGGCTGCAAAAATAACCAATAGATCTCTCCTAGAAGAAGCGCAACCAGAGTGCTACTTGGAAGCAAGGATGGCTGGACTGTGTCTTATATTTTTTGGACATGTAGTCAGGAGGGACCAATCCCTGGAGAAGGACATCATCTTTGGGAGAGTGACTATCAACAAAAAAAAGGAAAACCCTCAACAAGATGGATTGACACAGTGTCTACAACAATGGACTTAAACATAAATAAGATCATGTGCCTGGCATAGAATCAGGGAGTGTTTCATTCTGTTGTACATAGGGTTGCTACAGTCAGACCCAACTTGAGGGCACCTAACAACAACATGTTTAAATCTGATTTTAATTTAAACAATATTTTTCCTAACTATGTTAACATTAAAGTTCAACTTTATATTCTTGACTTGCAATGTTAAGATTTTTTCACTTATGCCGGGCGAGGTGGCGCATGCCTGTAATCCCAGTGGCTCAGGAGGCAGAGGCAGGAGGATTGCAAGTTCAAGACCAGAGGCAGTCTGCATATCTTAGAGAGACCCTGTCTCAAAAAGTAAAAAGAAATGGGCTGGGGGTGCAGCTCAGTGGTCCAGCACTTGCAAAGCATGCAAGCGCAAAGCCCTGGGTTCAACCCCCAGTAACGCAAAAAAAAAGAAAAAAAATGATTTTTTCACTTATTAGAATAGTATTTCCTCATAACCAAATGGTCTCTTAATAAGCTTAATGAATTTTCTTCTGAAATGATTTTATAAAATTGGTTCAATTCTATATGTGAGGGAGAGGTTATTGGAAAAGCAAAATAAGACAAAACAAAAAATACAACAAAATGGCTATGTGCCTAAACATATTTCATTTCAGGACTTTGACACCCCACCTCATTAACTATGGAAGTCACAAAGTCACTCTCCAAAGTAGTCTTTAAAATGTTGACACCACATAATGTTTGCTGCATTTTTCTCTCTTATTTCAGTTTCCATTTTGTTGTTTCCACTGTAGAAGAAGGCTCAAAGGGACTTACCATGGCTGACTGCTACAAGCAACTCCTTGTGTGAAGAGCACCACACACAGCAGGAAGATTGGAAGGAGAAAACTATTGGAATGGCTGCAGGGAATGATGCCAAGAATGTACTAAAGAAAGCTGGAGAAGAGTCAGAAAATGGGAACACAAGGTATCTTGCCTCACATGAGAAAAGTGGTTTACATAATTAAGAGACCACAGACATTGCCAGAGAACTGTATGGTACAAGGGAAACCAAGATAACTGAAAATCAGCTCAAACTTTTGTTGTGATTTCTAAGATATTGTTAACAAGAGACCTAATTCTTAGCCTCCATAAAAAAAATTTTTATTGGAAAATTTTAATGTACACCTTAATGTGATTCATTCTGATATGCTTTTCATTGTGGCATTTCCATATATGCATTTTGATGTACATTATTCATATAGGTGCCCCCTTACCCTCTTGTATGCTTCCCCCCACCTCCCCACCTAAGTCTTCTCTATCATTTACTTGGTAATATTTTTCTATATGTCCTTGGGTTCCAGTTCTGTTTAAGGTACAAACTTTTCCTGTAGTGAACTTTGTTTTTATCTTATCAGAAAAATTTCATGCATTTTCTAGACCATTTATACTGACATCATTCTTAGCTTTTTTAAAATTTTGATCCGACCCTTGAATAGGATTTTTCCTTCTTATAATAATAATTTAGCTCCCACATATGAGTGAGAACATGTGGTGTTTCTCTTTCTGAGCTTGGGTTTGTTCACTTCGAATAATTTTCTCTAATTCCATCCATTTTGTGGTGAATGACCTTATTTCATTTTTCTTAATTGCTGAGTAGTATTCCATTGTGTATATGTACCATAGTTTTTTTATCCATTCTTCTGTTGAAGGGCACTTTGGTTGATTTCATATTCTTGCTATTGTGAAAAGTGCTGCATTGAACATGGAGATGCAGGTGTCTCGGTGGTATGATGACCCATCTGCCTTTGGGTAAATTCCCAGTAGTGTTATAGCTGGGTCATATGGTAGATACCTCCATATTGATTTCCACAGTGGTTGGGCCACTTTACAGCTCCACCAACAACGTAAGAGTGTTCCTTCTTCACCACATCCTCGCCAGCATTTGTTGTTATTTGTTTTATTGAACTTGGCCATTCTTACTGGTGTAAGGTGAAATCTCAGAGTTGTTTTAATTTGCATTTCCCTAACGGCTAGGGATGCTGAGCATTTTTTCCTGTGTTTCATGGCTTTATGGACCTCTTCATTTGAGAACTGTCTACTCAGTTCCTTTACCCATTTGTGTATTAGGTTATTTGATTTTTGGGGAGTTTTCTTCTTGAGTTCTTTATAAATTCTAGTAATTAGACCTTTGTCAGATGCATAAAATGCAAAGATTTTTTCCCATTCTGTGGGGGCTTCCTTGACTCTGTTAATTGTTTCTTTTGCTGTGCAGAAGCTTTTTAATTTCATGTAATCCCATTTATGTATTCTTGTTCCAATTTCTTGAGCAATTGGAGTCCTATTAAGGAAATACTTTCCTATGCCTATATGATGGAGTGCATTGCCTGTCTTGCCTTCTATCAGTTTTAAAGTTTCTGATTTTATGTTGAGATCTTTTATCCATTTTGAGTTAACGCTCATGTATGTTGAGAGATTCGGGTCAGCTTTCATTTTTCTGCATGCAGATGATCATGTTTCCCAGCACCATTTGTTGAAGAGGCTGTCCTTTTTCCAGTTTACTTGCTTTGCTCCTCTGTTGAAAATCAGGTGGCTATAGGTGTGTTGAGGTATCTCTGGGTCTTCTATTCTGTTCCAGATGTCTTTGGGCCTATTTTTGTGCCAGTACCAAGCTGTTTTGGCAACCACTGCCCTGTAGTATAGCTTGAAGTCAGGGATTGTGATTCCCCCTGCATTAGATTTGCAGCTTAAAAGTGTTTTGACTATATGTGGTCTTTTGTGGTTCCATATGAATTTTTGGATCTTTTTTTCTATTTCTGTAAAGTCAGTCAGTGGAATTTTAATGGGTATTGCATTTAATCTATAGATTGCTTTTGGCAGAATAGCCATTTTTACTATATTAATTCTCCCTATCCAGGAGCAGGGGAGGTCTTTCCATTTTTCAGTGTCCTCTGCTATTTCTTTCTTTAATGTTTTGAAATTTTCCTTGTAGAGATCTGAAGGGTCTTTGTTTAGATTGATTCCAAGGTATTTAATTTTCTGGTGGGCTATCATGAATGGTATTTTCCTGAAATTTCCTTCTCTTCCTGTTTGGAATTGATGTAAAGAAAAGCTATTGATTTTTGTGTGTTAATTTTGTAGCCTGCAACTTTGCTGAAGGAGTTAATTAGGTCCAGAAGTTTTCTGGTTGAGGTTTTGGGGTCTTTCAGGTATAAGATCATATCATCTGCAAATAAGGATAATTTGACCTCTTCCTTGCCAATCTGTATCCCTTTGATTTCTTTCTCTTGTCTGATTGCCCTGGCCAGGACTTCAATTACTATGTTGAATAGAATAGGAGAGAGAGGACATCCTTGTCTTGTTCCAGATCTAAGAGCAAATGGTTTCAGTTTTTCTCCATTTAATATAATGTTGGCTGTAGGTTTGTCATAAATGGCTTTTATGAAATTAAGGTATTTGCCTGTTATACCTATCTTCTCCAGTGTTTTTGTCATGAAAAGGTGTTGAACTTTGTCTAAGGCCTTTTCAGCATCCATTGAGATG
>VMDO01013439.1:0-12332 GCA_007922755.1 Pedetes capensis
AGAGATATGCATTATTAATTTATCTTCACAAGCAGGGAAATGAAGGAAAAAGATTGATTTTGTAAGGAAATGCTGCACAATAGTAAAGTGATTAGAAGGTCAAGTAATAATAGATTATTGTAACTAAAGAGTTTTATCTATCCCATTCCTTGATTATCTAGTCTTATGCTTCTTTATTTTGTAAATTAGAAATATCTGGTTGCTATTGCCAGCCTATATCAGTAAGACTGGGAAAGATAAAACCAAATTATTCTCATAATCCCTGATACTGAATTTCACAGCACAGATCCTACAATGTCATTATATAAACTAATTTATTATAAAATTTGCATCTTAACACTTTAAAGGACACACACTTACATAGAATTTTAGTTTAAATGTATGCAAAGGAATCATTAGTTTAAAAAGCCCGCAAGTATTGATTTGGAAATAAAACTACACTCACTTTTACACTGGCAAAATAAACTATCCTACTTTTAAAACTCTTCTTTTTATAAACTGCCACATTTGGTTTAAAATTTGTTTTATCTTTTATCTTTACCTGAGATCTTTATAAATTTATGGGTTTATGACTGCAGGAAAAACTGGGTTGATGAATCAAGATAACCCTTCAAAGTAATTGAATTAGTTTAATAATTTTCTCTGGTTATCTTTTTTTTTTTTTTTTTTTTTTTTTTTTTTTTTTTTACTTTTGGAGACAGGGTCTCACTAAGTTACGCAGACCGCCTCTGGTTTCAAACTTGCCATCCTCCCGCCTCCACCTGAGCCTCTGGGATTATAGGCATGCACCACTGCACCTGGCCTCTGGTTATCTTTTATAGGCAAAGAAACCAATTTTAAAGCACACTACTATATAGATTAGGGCTGGGATTTAGCTCAGTGGGTAGAGCGCTGCGCTGCAGTCTCTGAGGCCCTGAGTTCAATTCCCAGCACCGCAAAAATGGGAGAAGGACATGGCAATCCACTCCCAAGGCAATCCCGAAGCAGTCAGCCATTGAAAACCCTATGAGGGTCGCTATGAGTCGGATACCCACTCAACGGCACCTAACAACAACAACAACTATTTAGATTAATTAGATAAGGATGCAGAAGAGTAGACAAACTAGAAGACATTAAATCAAACTGTTGCAATAGCTTATTAAAATATATATTGATATGTTTGTTTCATTTTTTCAGCAAATGTTGGTAAAAACTCTAGCAAGTATAAACCACTCTTCTGGGTACTATGAGAAATAAAGAGATGCAAAGAAAAGTTGCTGTGCTTGTTGTTGTTGTTAGGTGCCATCTAGTCCTGTCCAACTCATAGTGCCCCTCACAGGGTTTTTTCAATGGCTGCTTATTTTGGAATTGCTTCAGGAGTGGGTTGCCATGCTTTTCCTTTTTTTTGTGGTGCTGGGGATTGAACTCAGGTCCTCAGAGAGTGTAGCACATAGCTCTACCAACTGAGTTAAACCCAAGCCCTTGCTGTCCTTAAGAATCTTATAATTGCCAGGGGTGGTGGGGTAGGCCTGTAATCCGAGTGACTCAGGATGTGGAGGCAGGAAGATAGTGAGTTTGAGGCCAGAGACAGCTTGTCGAAAGAAAAAATAAAATTGGGCTTGGAGCGTAGCTCAGTAGTAGAGCACTTGTGTGAAGCCCTGAGTTCAACTCCTAAGTACCAAAAAAAAGAAAAAAAAAAAAAAAAAAAAAAAAAAAAAAAAAAAAAAAAAAGAAAGGGGGTGATACCATCTTGGGCAGCTTTTGTTAAATGCTCAAGTCAGCTGTCCATCAATTCATGGATTCCTTTATTTAATTATTCTTTATTAATTATTGTGTGTCAAAAGCTATACTAGCATATTCAATCACAAACTATGGAAAGTGATTTGCCTTAAGAAATACATGCTTCACTATAAGGTGTGTCCCAAATAAACAACAACAACAACAACAACAAAATAATTGCTAAGAGAATGAGTACAAGATCAGAAAAGACCAAATTTTTTTAACTGGGTACATCCTAAGGAAAGCCAAGACAAAAGATCCAGAGTGGTATTAGAAAGTTATTTGAGAAGAAGCTAAGTCTTTTATAATTTTCCTTAAAATAGAACAACAATCAGAGTTAGTACTTTGGTCCAGGATACTGAAAATTTCCAAAACCCAACTCCATTTCCCTAGTTTCCCTCTAGAAAATCCTCTAAAATCAAGGCCAGATGGCAGCTAATCTAATAGTGATTTCCTCTGTGACAGCACAGCCCGAAAACAAAACAGAAAATGATTACATCCTTCTCCCAAAAGGATCTTCTTTTATAGATAAGCCACTATGTATCTCCATCACTGATGAAACAATTGTTTGCTTCAGTATTTGCTGACAACGTAAGACTTTGCTGACAAATGATAATTAATCCTCAGATCCCAGAAGATCCTTCATAGTAATTAAACTTCATTTTTTTTCTAGAGATCTTGCTCCAGAGCATATAGGTTAGAAATCTAATTTGTTATTATTTATTATAAACTTTTACTTGTATTATACCTTACTTTAAAAAAGACATAAAATTTGCATATCTAGATTGAGTGTAATATTATCAATCTTGGGGCCGGGGTTTAGGTCACTTGGTAGAGCACTTGCTCTGTACTTTCTTAGGCCTGGGTTTGATACCCAGCGCCACGAAAGTGGAAGAAGGACATGGCAGCCCTCTCTCTAAGCAATCCTGAAACAGTGATTGAATAACCTATGAATAGCAGACAATCACTGACATAGTACTGGGAACGGAACAGTGTCTGGGAGTGTTTTGCTCTGTTGTACATAGGGTTGCTATGAGTCGGACCCTACTTGATCAGTATCCAACTCATAGTGACCCTACATACAATAGGGGAAACACTACTGTCAGTGATTTTCTGCTGTTCATAGGGTTTTCAAAGGCGGATTGATTTTTGGGAGTGGGTTGTCCGGTCCTTCTCTCAAGCTTACAGCACGTGGTATTCCCAACCCCTACCCTGCTTAGCTTCGGAGATATGATGGGATCCGATGCCCCAGGGCTACGGCTGCAGGCAACAACAAATTATCAATCTTTAAACTTTTAGAATTTTATCATAACTTATAAGACAGTAGTTGAATTATAATGGAGAGTTGAGTAGGAAGAACTGGAACTTGGAGACAAATAATTAGTTCTTAGATCCACTGTTTTATAGTTAGCTGATCTTGTATTGATCATTATATATTTTCTCATATATATATGTGTATATATATATATATAGACATACACACACACACACACACACACACACACACACACACACACACACACACATATATATATATATATATATATATATATATATATATATATATATATATATTTCTATAATGAATATATTGAACTCCATGATCTCTCTTCTACAGATTTAAATATTAACTGAGTCTGGAAATTTTAAGATCCCTGCAAATCCCTCTCTGCTGATAATTTCAAATATGGATTTCTGGTTTCTTTAGACTTTTATTTATTCACATTATAGGCTTGCCTCTTTTGACCCCTGAAAAAATTTTACATGATATGCTCCCTATAAATTAAAATATTTTTCCCCAAATTTAAACCTGTTATTGACAATACCATTTCTCATGTTCCCCAAATATATGACTTATATCACTTTTACAATCCATTATTCCTTGTATTTTATTCTCAACTATTTTTAAATTCTGTCAATTACTTCTTTATGAAGTTTTATGGATCGTTTTCATTGCTTATTTTTTAATCACTAGCAAACAAATCAGGTATATAAAAATGATAACACTTCCTCACAGGTTTTTTTGCCTCCTTTTTTTCCCCAGGCACCAAGAAATCATGCAATAATTTTCCTGTCACAGATTGTTTGCCATATAATTACTTTGCTCAATAATGTACAGGAAATCTCTAATATTTAGCATAAGTATGACAGATTATCCAATCTGCAGCATATTTGAATATAGGAATTCTATTATCATTCTTCTCAGACAAAAGACATAAGCTGAGACTGCTCCAGTAAATCAGGACACATCTTTGCTCTAAACACAAAAGACCCCAAGCTCTTTCCCTGACTTCCAAATCCCTCCAACAAATTACCTTCTTCTAGGCTCTCTGCCATTTCAGACATTTTTTGCTGTGTGTACATATTCTTCTGATCAAGAAATTTTCTTAGTTGCTGATGTTGTTGTTGTTAGGTGCCGTCGAGTCGGTATCCGACTCATAGAGACCCTCTGTACAACAGGGGAAACAATATTGTCAGTGCTTCTCTGCTATTCATAGGGTTTTCAATGGCAGATTGATTTTTGGGAGGGGGCTGCCAGGTCCTTCTCCCAAGCCTACAGCTTCTGGTGTTCCCTGGCGGTCTCCCATCCAGGTACTAACTAGGTAGTTGCTGATAGGACATGCTAATTTTGAACTTTGTGATTTCTATACAGACAATCTATAATTTTCCTTTGTGACTTCTTGCTTTTCCTCTGCTTCACATTCTGGGTAAAATTATTTTTAAAATCAGAGTATACAAAGATGACTTGTGTCACGGGGGATACCATGCCCTTGCTGGCTATAATCTTCTAACCTAGTGATAAGCCTGAGCCTACCAGCAAGTTTGTCAACTAGAATACTCCTTTTTCTCAACCACACTCATCAATTTGACTTTCCTTGTGTTCCAACATGGGGAAGGGGAAGAGGACCAAGCACTTTTCACAAGTATTTTCTCCCTGTACAGGCTCCTCTGGGGTTTCAAACAAAATTTATAAAGAATACATTTTTCTTGATAAGTGATTATATAGTATTAACTATGTGCTTGGATAAGATCACATAAGGGTGTTATCTACATATATATGTAATTTATAGCTGTCAAATAAATTCACTAAGTATGTATTTAGTAATTACTCTGCTCCAGTGTGTATAGTTATTGAAAATGTGAAAGGATTAAGTATTACTATCTCTTTAACTTTCTTCAGTGGTGGAAATTGTATGCAAAACTTGCTTCTATAGAAGAGATTGTTAACAATACAGTATACATGGCAGCCATTGACTGTTGCAAGCTTAAACAGCTAGTTACATATTTTTAAAGAATCATTTTGTGTTATTCTCTGTATCGTCATTAGTTACATGCATAGTGCAAATATTTATTTTATGAGAAAAGTAACCAAAATGTCAAAAGATAAAGTAGCTATTAAAAGGTATTTTTCTCTGCCACCATCTATGTGTGTCTTTTTAAAAGACTATTCAGGCTAATTTCTCTCTTGATATATAGTTTGCTATTTCATTTCTGCAAAATGAGAACTTTCTGTTATATTCATTCTCCTACTTCTAGAAAATGCAGAAAGCCTTAAATTAAACTCCTAAAGAACTAACTGCCATTCTTATGCCATATGCATAGTTACCAAATATACAATACTCCTTTGTCTACTGTTCCTAGGTATTGTGCCTTGCTGGTGAGAGTGACCAGTTGTACATTCATATAAAATGTCCCAGGAGGGTGTATCAAAACTGGGTCATACTTGTATCATCCCTTCATAGGATGATATTCAAGCTTTGCTTATGTGAGCCACTGAAGGAAAAAGGAAAGGCTATTATACAACACATAACAATAGTATGTACAAGACAAAATTATTTCATTGGGTCTAATATAACTGCTTTGTTAGTTCTTGGAAATCAAGATCATATGCTATCTAACAGGTCCTTTGAAGCTGGCAGATGTCAAATGAATTTAAATTAGTTTCTTCCTAACACAGAATTGTTGTTGTTGTTAGGTGCCATCAACTCAGTATGGGGCTCTTAGCAACTCAGCCAAAACACTGTACAACAGCCAAAACACTGTTGTCCTGCTTCTCTGCTGTTCATAGGGTTTTCAGTGACAGATTGTTTTTTGGGAGTGGGTTGTCGGGCCACTCTCCCAAGCCTACAACACCTGGTATTCCCAGGCAGTCTCCTATTCAAGTACTAACCCTGCTTAGCTTGCAAGATCTGACAGGATCCAATGCCACAGTGGTATGGCTGCAGACTAAGACAGAACGGTTGTAGTTAAATACCTTGTGCCAATGGAAGCTATAGTGTCTCCCTTGGTTTCAATGTTATCCTTTACTGAGGATAGAGAGAAAGAAGGGACTGATATGTAAGTTTTCTTTTAGGTCTGAAATTTTGTCACTCAAATACTTAGAATCCTGGAAGACAAAGGTAAAAATTCTAGTTTATATTTACACAAGTGCACTAAGAGCCCAGTTGTAACAGGTCAAAAAATCTGGTAATAGATTTCCTAAGAATAAAAATCCTAATTAAATATGTCTGTAGAATCCAAATCTATCAGTGAGTGTGACCAGGAAATAAATAAGGAGCACTGGTGTGGAATTTGCACTTTGAGTCTTGGTTTTTCCTGTCATACATTTTGTTTTACTTATTCTGGCAGTTCTATTATGTAAA
The DNA here is from genome assembly GCA_007922755.1 of Pedetes capensis. Lineage (NCBI taxonomy): Eukaryota > Metazoa > Chordata > Mammalia > Rodentia > Pedetidae > Pedetes > Pedetes capensis. Next base: position 6,402 of record VMDO01013439.1, read on the forward strand.
ACAATGAGGCTACAGAAGAGTATTTCATATTTTATCCTATAATTCTTAGCTGAAGAATAGAAAAGACTGAGAACACTCCTATTTCAGAGAAATTCCTACATTATTTGTGACCTACATGGGTAAAAAACAGTATGTTTAGATTAAGTTTCTGCTCAAAACCTCCTTCACATTGTAAGCCACAGGGCAGTTTTTATGAACTTCATGGATGGTCTAGTTCTGCATTCTGTTTTTAATAAGCAGTGGTTTATACCAGGACATGGTGATTTTCCATAACACTAACCCAGAAAAGCTGAAAATGGTTTTTTGAATCTCTGGTTTTTCTTGGAAGCAACTTTTTGTCAACCTTTTACAGCTTTGTTATATTAGCATTTTCTAAAATGTTTGTTTCGCCCACTTACCTGGACGTATTGCATATTATAACCTGTCTATTGTCATTTTTGTAATTCAATTGTGGTTGAGGGCTGGGGTTTAGCTCAGTTGGTAGAGTGTTGCTCTGTACTCTCTGAGGCCCCAAGTTCAATGCCCAGAACCACAAAAATGAGAAGAGGACCTGGTAACCCACTCTTGAAAGAATCCCCAAACAATCAGTCACTGAAGAGCCTATGAGTAGCACAGAATGTCTGACGTAGTGTTGGGTGGCATAACACAGTGACAAGAGTGTTTCATTCTGTTGCACATAGGGTCTCTATGAGTCAGACCTGACTCAGTTGCACCTAACAGCAACAACAACAACAACAACAACAACAACAACAACAACAACAACATAGTGGTTGAATCCATTACACATGATTTAAGCTAGTGATAAGAATTTACATATGGGTAAGACTTATATTGTAATTTCTTATATAAAAGGACTTAATAATTCATCTAAAATTGATTTGACTACAGAACTGTGGCCTATTAATATTATGGACATAAAATGGTGGCCTATTAATATTACTGACACACATTGAAGAATGCTGATATCACTAAGGTTCCTGCTAATGTGGTTTAGTGTAGAGATGAAGAATAAGATATTCAGAGCTAGATTACATGGATTCAAAGCTCATCTCTGTATTAAGCATGTATTTTTGTATAAGTTACATAACCTCTATAGCTGTTTCTTATAAAATTGGGAAAATACTACCTTATAGGTTGTGGGTTTTTTCTTTTGTACTAAGATATTGAACCCAGGGCCTCACATAGGCTTTGCAAGCACTTTATCATTGGCCTGCACCCGCCAGGCCAGTTTTTACTTTTTATCGTGAGACAAGATCTTGCTAAATCATGCAGGCTTCCTCTGTCTCAAACTTGCAGTCCTTGTGCCTCAGCCTCCCCAGGCGCTGGGATTACAGGCATGCATCACTGTGCCCAGCCCTTATAGGGTTCTGATAAATATTAAATGAAATGACATTGATAACATTTTGGAGCAGCCACTGCATCTAGTTTGCAAGTAGCAAAAAATATCATTATCTTTGACTCAAGAATTTGAAAAAAATTTAGAGGTTGTCTAGTACATGGATTAAGAGTAAGGGTTATAGGATCAGAGAAACCAAAATTTAAATCCTTAACCTACATAAATTTGTTTCCCACTTGAAAACTGACCAGCAGTAATACCTAGAAGTACCTAGTGTAAACCTGGTTTGCTGTCATTCCCCCAGCGCAACATGCCCCTTTTATTTATATACTGTCACTTTAAATTTACAAGGTTCTATTTAAATTCTAGCATTCCATAACTAATTAGAATAAGTCTTCATTTACATTAGCTTTACAAGGTATAATTTCTTGGTTTGCCATCATAGAATTTTCCAACAATAAGAACTGTAATCATTTTTTAGTAACTCTTTGAATGATAACCTTGCTATTTCCTTTATCAACAAATTATTAAGACATTTCTCCTAGTCTTCTCTGATTCCATTGCCCATGGTTCATTTGGGCTACCAAAAGAAGCTTCAGATAGTTGTAAGTAGCGTTGTGTTTAAATGTATAAACTCTTAAGTTAGATTACCTGGATTCAAATCCTGGCTACGTTATTTACTAGTACTATGACCTGGACAATTTATTTAATACTTTGGCCCTCTATTTTCTCATCTAGAAAAGAAAGGAAAAAAGTGGAATTCCTGTCTCATGGCATTGTGAAGATTGAATTAATGCAGGCAAAGCATTTAGTACTTTTCCTGGCATGTGATAAGTCTCAAGAAAATCTTTCCTGTTATTATTTTCTCACTTGAAGCAAGTAGGACCCAATAGGGAGTAAGCAGAGTGGTGGGGGATGCAGGATTTTAGGGGCATAGCTGGCTCACACAGAGTCATGGCCCAGACAGCAAGATCACCTTTCAAAGAAAAGATGCTTTACATTTATTACAAGATTAACAAAATAGAATCAGGTAACCAATAAGAAAAATATTCATGCAAGAATACCCATAACCCCACCACATCACATAGAACACTCTGGCCTAGCTTTCTAGTTGTCTCTTAAGCATTTAGGATAACAAACAGAAAGAAGGGCAGGCTTAAGAATTACATTATATAATTTACATTGGAAAGAGGAAAAATATTTAAGAAAAAAAATTATCAAGAAAACAAGGGGAGAAAATGAAATAAGAAGACATAAATTTGAGTTGTGAGTGATGTGAGAAGACTCTTGTCACCTGCAGGAAACAACAAAAAAAAGCTTCTAAGAAGTTTTATAATGGGAATCTTGTTATATGTTTAAGTAGATTAAGTGGAATTCATTTGAATATGTTCCTGCTACAGTTCTAGTACTTAAAGGCTGCCTAGTTGTCATATATCTCATAGTTGTGCCATGCTGGTATCTGATCCCATCAGATCTCAGAAGTGAAATAGGGTTCAGCCTGGTTAATGCTTGGATGGGAGATCACCTGGGAATACAGTGTACTATATACTAGGGAGAAGGACCACGCAGGCCAGTCCCAAAACAGTCAGCCATTAAAAACCCTATGAATAGCAGACAAGGACTGAAAATAGTGCTGGGCATGGCACAGTGTCTGGTAGTGTTTTGTCTGCTGTATATATAGTCACTATGAGTTAAACCCAGCTCCATGGGACTCAACAACAAGAAGTTATGTTATATTTATATTAAATTATATTAAATATTATATATTACACATATAATGTATATTATATATAAAATATATGTAAATATATAATTATCTATATTATATTTCATTTTTGATGTAGATGCTATTAACTGTGGACTGCTAAGGATTTGGGGAAATTATATTTATGTTAATACATGACAGCTTAGCTCAGCTTTCAATAAATATATGCTATTTTCACAGTATGTGGTTTCAGTTACATTCTCAAATACAGAGTGATAATTGTGGGAAAAAACAACTGGTCAAAAGTGTTAATAAACATAAACCATTTCTTAATTAAGATCATAAACATTTAGAGATTCAGAATGACTGTGGAAAACTTTGGCATATTTGGATGATCTTACATAAATATTACATTTTATAGCCTTTATCAAACATGTCCAAAGTCTGAAAAAAATTTATAATACTAATACAAATCATAAAACTAAATTTAAGAAATGGAAGATCCTTCTATTTGATAGAAAAGAGAACCAATTCTCCAGACAGAAAACCAGAATTCTGAATGTCAAGAAGTAGATTGATAGGTTTTTTGTATGTGTGATTGAAGATACAAGCTTTCTTTTACCTGAAAAAATCAGTGATTGGCATGTTTGATAATACGGTAATATAAATAAAATTTGATGAGAAGTGGGTGATTTGACAAAAGACCTCAATCATAATATCTGAGCTGATTTGTCTGCATTGTCAACTAGCAGCAGCATCATTAGGAATAGGAGATATCACTGAATAGAGAAGTTCAAATACACCCATTATTAGGACAATATTAAAGATTTACCTAATGCATGGTTTTGCATATTAGAAATAACAGTCTGCATAATACACCATCTGGAGACATTAAAGATAATTATTTGAGCGACAACCTAAAATAGGAAAAAGAGGAGAAATAACTGACATACTACACTTGTTATGCTGGTATATTTCTAGAAAACTCTGGAAGTTAGTTGTCTTTCTTATTCTGTGTAATTACCAAAGAGAAGAATTTTAAGCACATGTTGCCATTGAGTTCCTACATCATGGCAACTTGAAAGATCATGCTAATAGAATGGACTTGTGGGAGAGGTTTCGCAGCCATGTGTATTGTACCATGGGGAAATTGGAATTGATCCTCTCATGCTCTGCCAGAAATATTCAGCTCAAAGGATTTAATTTCTCTAGCATTCAAGAACATTGAAAGGGAATTGTATGCTGGATTTACTGTCTTTCAAATTCAGGTAGTTATAGTTACTGTAGTGGTCTGTGATTGCCCACTGATTATACCCTCTGTGTATATTGTACTGGGATGAAAATGTGAATTAAATAACATGTGTGGCCCAGGTGAATGCCATAAATATATGAAAAAATAACATCCTTGCACACTGAAGTTAAATAAGTGTTATTCTTTAAATAAGCCATGTTTTTAATCATGTATTAATATAGAACATTAGGGATAACTGATAATTTTAGTTTGCTTATGAATAATAAATACTAAGATAATAATACATTGTCTATTGTTTATAGGAATTATTTAAAATTCATAGGTAGATATGTTTGAACGAAACAAACACTGAAGGATATGAGGCTTCCTGTGACTTTTGTTATGTCATGATTTATACAATAAAATTTTAATATATTTGGCTTGGATCCACTAAGAGACTCATGGAGGCTCAGTGGTTAGCCTGAACTTTGGAGTAAACTGGCCATGACATCTGCCATTATACTCATTGCCAGATCACATTTGGATAATTAAATGATTGATATGAAAAACATTTACACAATGAGAACCTGTCTTAGAAAACAATGACTGGCTTATTGACAATATAATTTAAGAAAGTCAAATATTGAAAGTATCAAATTGCACAAAAAGAATAGTGAATTAGAATTGCTATGAAATAAAAAACAATCAGAATTCTAGTATAGGAAAATATGTATTTCTATCTCAATATGACAGACGTGTTGCGATGAGGCTGAGAGGTCTGCTACTGTAACCTCAGACATGAGCAAGGTTACCCATGGTGGACAGGTTTTCAGCTGAGCTTCCAGACTAAGACAGACTAGGGACTAGGACCTGGCGAACCACTCCTGAAACAACTAGCTATTGAAAACCCTATGGATAGCAAAGAGACACTGTCAGATATAGTGCCTGAAAATGAGGCCCCCAGGTTGGAAGGCACTCAAAAGACTACTGAGGAAGAGTTGCCTCCTCAAAGTAGAGTCTACTGTGATGACGGAAATGGAGTAAAACCCCAGGGTGCTCAACTTGCTGATGTGGCATGACAAAAAATGAGGAGAAACAACTGTAAACATCCATTAATAATTGGAACATGGAATGTACGTAGTATGAATCTAGGAAGATTAGAAATCGTTAAAAGAGAAATGGAGCACATAAACATTGACATTCTAGGCATCAGTGATCTAAAATGGAACAGCATAGGGCATTTTGAATCAGATAATCATATGGTCTACTATGCTGGGAATGATAAACTAAAGAGAAATGGGGTTGCATTCATCATCAAAAAAGACATTTCAAGATCTGTCATGAAATACAATGTTGTCAGTGATAGAATAATATCCATACGCCTACAAGGAAGGCCAGTTAATATGACTATTATTCAAATTTATGCACCCACCACTAAGGCAACAAATGAAGAAAAGGAAGACTTTTTATCAGCTTCTGCAATCTGAAATAGATCAAACATGCCATCAAGACATACTGATAATCACTGGTGACTGGAACGCAAAGGTTGGAAACAAAGAAGAAGGCTGGGTAATTGGAAAATATGGTCTTGGTGAAAGAAATGAAGCTGGAGATCACATGATAGAATTTTGTCAGACCAATGACCTTTTCATTGCAAAC
>VMDO01013439.1:12432-58362 GCA_007922755.1 Pedetes capensis
ATTTTTTCAACATCATAAACGGAGACTATACACATGGACTTCACCAGACAGAACATACAGGAATCAAATTGACTACATATGTGGAAAGAGACGATGGAAAAGCTCTGTACAAAATGTCAAAACAAGACCAGGTGCTGACTGTGGATCAGACCATCAACTTCTCATATGCAAGTTCAAACTGAAGCTGAAGAAAATTAGAGCAAGTATATGAAAGCCATGGTATGACCTTGAGTATATCCCACCTGGGTTCAGAGACCACCTTAAAAATAGGCTTAATGCATTAGACACAAATGATAGAAGCCCAGAAGAGCTGTGGCATGACATAAAAGATATCATTCAAGAAGGAAGAAAAAATTCTTAAAAAGACAAGAAAAAAAGAAAAGACCAAATTACATGTCAAAAGAGACACTGGACCTTGCCCTTGAACATAGAGCAGCTAAAACAAAGGGAAGACATGATGAAGTTAAGGAACTAAACAGAAGATTTCAGAAGGCAGCTCGAGAAGACAAAAACAAATATTATAATGACCTGTGCAAGGAGCTGGAGGTAGAACACCAAAAGGGAAGAACACGCTCCATGTTTCTCAAGCTTAAGGAAGTGAAGAAAAAATTCAAGCCTCGAGGGGCAGTAGTGAAAAATTCTACAGGGAAAATATTAAATGATGCAGGAAACATCAAAAGAAGTTGGGAAGAATACACAGAGTCATTATACAAGATAGAATTGGTAGATGACCAACCATTCCAAAAGGTTGAATATGAAGAGGAACCAATGGTGTTGAAGGACCAAGTGGAAGCTGCCTTGAAAGAACTGGCGAAACACAAGGCTCCAGGAATTGATGGGATACCAATAGAGATGTTTCAACAAACAGATGCAGCACTGGAGGTGTTAACATGTTTATGCCAACAGATTTGGAGAACAGCTACTTGGCCAACTGACTGGAAGAGATCCATATTTGTGCCTATTCCCAAAAAAGGGGATCCAACTGAATGTCCAAACTATCGGACAATATCATTAATATCACACACCAGCAAAATTCTACTATAGATCATTCAGAAGTGACTGCAGCAGTATATAGACAGGGAATTATCAGAAAATCAAGCAGGATTCAGAAGAGGGCAGGGAACTAGGGACATCATTGCTGATGTCGGGTGGATATTAGCTGAAAGCAGAGAATATCAAAAAGATGTCTATCTATGTTTTATTGACTATGCAAAAGCATTTGATTGTGTGGATCATAACAAATTATGGATAACACTTTGGAAAATGGGAATACCAGAACACCTAATTGTGCTCATGAGAAATCTGCACATGAACCCAGGAGGCAGTTGTTTGAATAGAACAAGGAAACACTGAGTGGTTTAAAGTTGAGAAAGGTGTGCGTCAGGGCTGTATACTTTCACCCTATCTCTTCAATTTATATGCTGAGCAAATAATCCGAGAAGCTGGACTTTATGAGGAAGAATGTGGCATCAAGATTGGAGGAAGACTCATTAACAACCTGCATTATCCAGATGACACCACTTTGCTTGCTGAAAATGAAGAGGATTTAAAATACTTACTGATGAAGATCAAAGATCATAGCCTTCTATATGGGTTACGACTAAACATCAACAAAACAAAAGTCCTTACCACTGGGTCAGCACACAACTTCACAATAAATGGAGAAAAGATTGAGGTTGTCCAAGATTTTGCTTTGCTTGGCTCTATAATCAACACCTGTGGAAGCAGCAGTCAAGAAATCAAAAGACGCATTGCTCTAGGAAAAGCTGTGGCAAAAGAACTCTTATAGTATTGAAAAGCAAAGATATCACATTGAAGACGAAGGTTTGTCTGATTCATGCCATGGTATTTTCAGTGGTATCATATGGTTGTGAAAGCTGGACATTGAACAAGAGAGACAGAAAAAGAATTGATGCTTTGGAATTGTGGTGCTGGAGATGTCTATTGAATATACCATGGACTGCCAAAAGAACCAACAAATCTGCCCTAGAAGAAGTACAAGCAGAGTGCTCCTTGGAAGCAAAAATGGCCAGACTGCGTCTTACATATTTCGGACATGTAGTCAGGAGAGAACAATCCCTGGAGAAGGACATCATGTTTGGAAGAGTTGCAGGTCAATGCAAAAGAGGAAAACCCTCCACCAGATGGATTGACACAGAGTCTGCAACAATGGGCTTAAACAAAAATAAGATGGTTTGCCTGGCACAGAATCGGCAAGTGTTTCCATCTGCTGTACATAGGGTCGCTATGAGTTGGACTCAACTCGACGGCACCTAACAACAACAACAACAATCTCAATATACCCCCATGTTTTTGACAGCTTGTCATATTGTAGAGGCTTGTGTGTTGCTGTGATACTAAAAACTATGCCACCAGTATTTCAGATACCAGCAGCCACCTATGGTGGACAGGTTTCAGCTGAGCTTCCAGACAAAGAAAGACTTGAGAGAAGGACCCAACAACCCACTCCCAAAACTATTAGCTATTGAAAACCCTAGGAATAGTAGAGAAGCCTTGTCAAATATAATGTGGAAAATGAACTTCTCAAGCTGGAAGGCATTCAAGAAATGACTAGGGAAGAGTTGCCACCTCAGAGTAGGGTGAAAGTTAATTATGGGAATGGAGTAAAGCCTCTGGGACCTCCTTTTGCTGAATGGTTTCAAACATAAGAATATCATGTGCATGGCACAATGTTAGGTAGTACTTTGTTCTGCTGTACTTAGGGTTGCTATGTTTTTTGTTGTTGTTAGGTATCATCAAGTCGTTATCCGACTCATAGCGACCCTCATAGGGTTTTCAATGGCTGACTATTTTGGGATTGCCTTGGGAGTGGATTGCCAGGGTTGCTATGAGTCTGATCCAATTTGAAGGCACTCAACAACATCAACAACATCTCAACATTACCAGATAGGTAAGTAGACAGATAGATTAGATAGATAGAATCTATTCATGAGTGCATTAGTATTAAGAATTGTTTTCTTTCAATTGGCATTCATTGCATTGTAAAGATTTTTGAAAAGGCATAGAACTAGAGAAAGTATAATCGTCTCCTTCCTCTTCGCAGAGTGAGGAATGCTTATCTCTCTGTATGTGGAATCTGTATTAGTGGGAGATTCCCCTGCAGCAGTTTGTAGGTATTTCATATTATGGGCCTCTTACACACTTTGGACCCTGTTTCATACATGGCATAATATACAATGTTATCATTATCACTCCTCAGGTGAAGAATGAAGGCAGTAGGAATATGTCAATATAATTAAGAGGGTCAGGACAAAGCAAAAATTAGCAAATGCCCCTTACCCCAGCACCACTACACACACACACAGGAATTTTGCAAAAAGCCAGAACTCTAAAATGAGGAGTGTTTCCAAGTGGTTGTACTTTCACTGGTCCAAGGATACAAGCAATTACAACAGAGGTATTCTAGTGAAAACTTAGAGAATCACTACTAGTGTCAGTGCCTGGAAATGGCCAGTAGTAGAGACTGCACTAGGCAGGGACAACATTTTCTCTGATTATTGGGCTGTTATTTGTCATTTGACTCCATTTTTACCCCATTTAGCATGCTGCCAGAAAAGGGTCAGCTTAAGTCCTGGTGAGATTTAGAATCTGTCCTGAACCAAGAGGAAGAGGATGAGCAGCCTAGCAGTGGTATGTGATGCACTGGAGTTACCTTGGCCCATACCAACACTCCAGAGCTCTCCAGAGTCTTCCTATGCCATATTCACTGATGTTATGTTGCTAACTTGAAACTGGCCATGGTGAGGCTATTTGCCTCACAGAAATCAGCAAATACTACATGTCAGAGTTTTATTTCCACTGAGATGGTTATTAAACACCAGCACATCATTGTTTGGAGTAAATCCTTAGAGACAAGACAATGAATTATGAATGAAGATAGAGATAACAGTACTGGAATCTGGATTTCCCCAAGAAAGACTAAAGTATACTCTGGAAGTTAATGAAGAATTTTGGAATAGAATGATTTTATTGATTTAAATAAAATAAGTTGTCATTTTAGTTTACAGAAGCAGAAAATGTCTAAGTGATGACAGCATACAAACTTTGGTTATATAATGAATGACCAAAAGTGGAGTGGATATGAAGATCAATGAAACTGAGACGGTCAACAAACTATAAAGCTTAGGTCCCAAGAAGGTCACCCACCAGGCATGAAAGTAACTCAAGATGATGGTAAGAGCTCAGAAATATTTAAAACTGCGTTAAGTTTTACAGACACTGAATTTGAAGTCCTTATGGAAATTACAGTGTAAATTGCTAAGCAATATGCATATAACCTATTGATTTAGAGCTTGTTGTTGTTGTTGTTAGGTGCTGTCAAATCAGGTCCCACTCATAGGGTTTTCAAGTGGCTGGATGCTTTTGGATTGCTTAGGGAGTGGACTGACACATCCTTCTCCTGGAATATAGAGATTAGAGGTGTTCAAAATTTCAAAATGCAATTCTGGCAATTATATTCATTGTTATGACAGGTGAACATGCAAGCCTAGATGAAATTCAAAGAAAAGGTATGAGATTAGAAGACAGAAGTATGCTAAGGATAAGACTTCAGGAACATCAGCAATTTAGAAATGAGTAAAAGAAGGTACATTAAAAAGAACATTTCAAAAACATGAAAAAGCAAAACTGCAGGAAAAAAAGAAAATGGAACATAATAGCTCAAGGTGGAAACACTGGCTTTAGCAATTAGAAATTTTTCTTTTCAAAGACAGATGTTTCAGGAAGTGGATTAAGAAGATTAAACAAGAAAAACACTGAATTCAGACAATCTTGTTTGAGAGGTTAATAGATCTTAAATGAGAGGAAATAATTAAATATAGATTGGTATTATTAATGTAGTAATAGACTCTTCAGCAGGTTTAAAGGTTCTGTCAGCCAGGGAAAATAGCACCTAGGGGAAAATGACCTCTAAAAATTGAGGTCTCTGATCAGGAGTGGCAATGGGCTGACATTTTAATGTTCTTGAAGGGAGAGGCTAAAAGTTGTGTGGAGAATGCATAAGCAACTCTGTCTGGGTATTCTGCCAGCCTAATCTCAGAGATCAGGTCCCAGCTGGCAAGGAGAGTCTTGGCATGGCTGCTGAGGTTCTGAAGATCCCTGGTCACTACAGGACCTAGAATAACCCTTTCTATAATAACAAGGGTGAGTGATCTCTACTGTGTAGTGTGAATTGCAGTTGGACCTGGCCAGATTGAAGTATTAAAATCACGCTTCAAGAACACTAAGCTGGCAAGATGAGCAGGTTTGTCCTGGTATTTAATATATCTTCAAACAACTGCATTTTAGTTCGTTGAATTTTGCAGCCTGCAAATTATTTGTTGTGGCAGTGTTCTATTGTACTGTCAGAAGACAGAAGTATGCTAAGGATAAGACTTCAGGAACATCAGCAATTTAGAAATGAGTAAAAGAAGGTACATTAAAAAGAACATTTCAAAAACATGAAAAAGCAAAACTGCAGGAAAAAAAGAAATTATTTGCAGGAAATGGTAGGGACTTGTAGGATGAGTAGCTTGTAATCCCACCTCACCGTACCCCTTCTGCATTATTAGCTCTGTGCATTCACATTATATTTTTACAACTGCACATTGTTTCCTTGTGTTTCTTGGGTCGTTTCTATCAAACTAAAAGTCCTCATGGTAACTGTGTGTCATAGAAGTAATTAAGATATGGTGTGCCTATTATTATTATTATTATTATTATTATTATTACTATTATTATTGCAGGACTTGGGAGTTGAACCCAGGGCTTCAGCACACACTTTGCAAGTGCTTTACCACCTTGAGCCCATTATTATTATTATTATTATTTCTTTGAGATGGTCTCAATAAGTTATGCAGTATCCCTCTGGCCTTGAACTGTCAATCCTATTGCCTCCATCTCCTGAGTAACTGGGATTATAGGCATGCACCACTGTGCCAAACTGGTGTGCTCACTTTAGAAGCAGGTCTATAAAAATTCCCAATTTGAATGGCCTTTCATGAAAATTTGGAAAAAAAATCTGAATTTTTTCTTATCAATGGATAGGCTGTATCTAACTTTTAAGAGGGAAAGTTTGAAAAAATTCATAAATATTTTTCCTTAATTTTCATATATAGTATTTTATTTAAAATATTGATCTTATTTACAGAAAAATAAGTTAAAAAATTTATTTTTAAAACCATAAATACATGAGTTATTTCATTTTCCTGTGAGTTGGTAAATATAGTTCTAACACCTCAATAGTATCTGAAGTATCAGTAAAAACATTTTTAAAGAAAACTGTTAAGAAACAACACTAGATCACAACAAATTGCACAATAAATAAAATTGGTAGCTCACTAAGAAGTAATAATTTAAAGTCAGAAAGGGGAAGAACTAACACAGGATGAAGAAGAATGTAAATGTACTTCAATAAGAAAAATATAAAAATTAAAACATTGCAAGGAATAAGCCAGGCACTGAAAAACAAACACTACATGATCTCACTCGTATATGGAATCTTAAATCATTGACCTCATAGAAATAGACACTAGAATGGTGATTACCAGAGGATTGTATGGAAGGGGGAGAGGAATGGGGAGAAGTGGCTTAAGGGTTTATAATTACAGTTGGATACAAAGAATATTTTTAAAATGTATCCAGAATAGGCAAGAATATACAAATAGACTGTAGATATGGGATTTCTGGAAGCTTGGGCTTTGGAGAAGATGATAGGTGGAGGTTGAGAGATAGAGAATGTGCTCCACATTCATCCATGTTGCCACAAATGACAGGATTTCATTCCTTTTTATGACTGAGTAGGGTTCCATAGTGTAAGCCACATATTCTTTTATGATATTTTGAAGCAGAATTCCTTCAATGCTTTAATTTTGGCTATCAATGGTTATTAAGTTTCCTTTTTCGTAATGATCATATACTAGAACCTATTTAAAGAAAAAAAGTAGATAAATGAAGAAAGAAACCTATTAAAATTTGCAAATGATAATATTATCTAACAGGAACATCCATATTTAATTGAAACCTATTAAAGTAACAAAATTATCCTGCAAGATGGCAAATTCACCAAATATAGTAGCTTTTCTACAAAGCAGGAAAACTCAGTTAGAAAATTTAATAGGAAAAGAATATCATTTATAATAGAAACAACAACACAGCATAAAATACTTCAGAATAAATTTTAAGAGGACTCTGTGATGCCCGTTTGAAGAAAATACAAGTTAACTAAATATTTGTTGTTAAAAATAACTCAATAATTATAGAAATATATCAAATCCCAAGATTAAAAAGTCTAGCCAGGCACTGTGACACACACCTGTATTCCATACTACTTAAGAGGCTGAAGCAGGAGGATTGCAGTTTCAAAGCAGCCTGCATAATGTAGCAAGACCCTGTCTCAAAACGGAAAAAAAATATGGAAAATGTAGCTGAGGGTGCTTCTCAGTGGTGGTCCAATGGTCTAGCCTGCAGGAGGTCCAATGGTCTATCCTGCAGGAGGCCCTGGGTTCTATCCCCCTCCATACCACCATCCCCCAACACAAGTACATGGAAATGATTTAAAAGTATTAATTGTATCAAATTTTAGAATGTCAATTTTCCTCAAATTAATTTATACTATTTTAAATAAACTATCAAACTCTCAACATATATTTACGGAAACTGATATGTTGAATTTAAAATTCATATGAAAGAGAAAATGTTCAACAATCAAAAGAAACTCAGTAAAAAACAATGTCCCATAAGAGATCAAAACATAAATGTACAGTATTTAAAACAACAGGTTCAATGTTGTTGTTAGGAGGTTAAACAGATCACTGGGAAAGAATAGATTCTAGAAAAATACCTGTGAATAAATATTAATAATCAATTGGCATTTAAAAATCTTTGGAAGTCCAGACTACTCAATAAATAATATTGTTGATAATCAGCTAAGCATTTACAAAGAAGTGAAATTAGATCATCTATGATGCCCTTTGCTAACAAAAAATTTTTAGATGGATTAAAAATCTAAATACTAGATAATATGTTGCTAGGTGCCACCCAGTAGAGTCCAACTCATAGCAACCCTATGTACAGCAGATAGAAACACTTTCCCATTCTGTGCCAGGCACACAATTTTATTTATGTTTAAGCCCATTGTTTTAGACACAGTGTCAATCTATCAATCGATCTGGTGGTGGGTTTTCCTTTTTTTTTTCTTTGTTAACCTGCCACTCTCCCAAACATGATGTCTTTCTCCAGGGATTGGTCTCTCTCGAGTACATGTCTGAAATATGTAAGATGCAGTCTAGCCATCCTTGCTTCCAAGTAGCACTCTGGTTGCACTTCTAGGACAGATTTGTTGGTTCTTTTGGCATTCCATGGTATATTCAATAGACGGTCTCTAGGACCATACTTCAAAAGCATCAATTCTTTTCCTGTCTCCCTTGTTCAATGGCCAGGTTTCATAAGCAATGTGATACGACTGAAAATACTATGGCATGAGTCAGGCGCACCTTCATAGTCAATGTGACATCTTTACTTTTCAATACTCTAAAAAGATCTTTTGCCACAGTTTTTCCCAGAACAATGTGTCTTTTGATTTCTTGACTGCTGCTTCCACGGGTGTTGATTATACAGCCAAGCTAAGCAAAATCTTGGACAACCTCAATCTTTTCACCATTTATTGTGAAGTTGCATACTAGCTCAGTTCTAAGAATTTTTGTTTTGTTGATGTTTAGTCACAACCCATACTGAAGGCTGTGGTCTTTGATCTTCATCAGCAAATGTTTTAAATCCTTTTCACTTTCAGCAAGCAGAGTTGTGTCATCTGTATAACATAGGTTGTTAATGAGTCTTCTTCCAATCCTGATGCCATGTTCTTCCTCACAAAGTCTAGATTCTCATATTATTTGCTCAGATTATAAATTTAAGAGGTATGGTGAAAGTATGCAGCCCTGACACATGCCTTTCTCAACTTTAAACCAGGCAGTGTTTCCTTGTTCTATTCGAATAACTGCCTCCTTGTTCACATACAGATTCCTCATGAGTACAATTAGGTGCTCTGGTATTCCCATTTTCTGAAGTGTTTTTCATAATTTGTTATGATCCACATAGTCAAATGCCTTTGCATAGGCAATAAAACATAAATAGACATCTTTCTGATATTCTCTGCTTTTAGCTAATATCCACTTGATATCAGCAAGGAGAATTATTTTTACAATCAGATGAGGGAAATTGAAAATGAGAGAAAGCCTTTCTAAATAAAATGGAAAGTCCAGAAGACATGGAGGAAAATCTGGTAGGTTTGGTTAAACAAAAATAAAAATGTCTCTCTTAAAAAATACAGGTGATATAATGGTCAAAGTGGGATATTTTCTGTTCTTTCATACCATCTATATATCTTGTATTTGTAGCTATTGTTGGGTGCTGTATATTATAAGGAAATTGTTTTCCTTTATTAGCAACAGTGAAAACTGTATTTGTATATCAGTGAAACTCAATCATTTTAAAGCACTGTTAATTACCAAGTTATTCGCTGTTGTTGTTGTTTGGTGCCATCCAGTCCGTATCCAACTCATAGCGACTCTGCATACAACAGGTGAAACACTATTGTCAGTGCTACTCTGCTGTTCATAGGATTTTCAATGATGGATTGATTTTTGGGAGTGGGTTGCTGGGTCTGTCTCCCAAGCCTATAGCACCTGGTGTTCCCAGGCGGTCGCCCATCCAAGTACTAACCAGGCCTAACCCTGCTTAGCTTTCAAGATCTGAAGGGATCAGACATCACAGGGCTATGGCTGCAGGCAGCTTATTTGCTAAGAGTATGAAAATATGGGTAGGATAAGGCTCTTTTAACTTGTATAGATAAGTCAGGGACCTCAAAAGCATGTGGGACCTGATAGAATCACTCCTAACCTTTCTTTCAGGAACTAGGAGGATATATTGAGAAGAAACAAAAATAAAATATTGGTACTAGTACATTTTCAATAGCTTCACAAAACTTAGCACATTATCTTTAACAATAGCCATAGTAAATATCTCTGGGATTTAGCTCAGTTGGTAGAGCGTTGTGCTACAGTCTCTGAGGTCCCGAGTTCAATTCCCAGCACCACAAAAATGGGAGAAGGACCTGGCAATCCACTCCCAAGGCAATCTTGAAACAGTCAGCCATTGTAAACCCTATGAGGGTCTCTATGAGTTGGATACCGACTCGACGGCACCTAACAACAACAACAATAGTAAATATCACTTAGTATCTTCTACATGCTAAGCATTACCATGAGAACCAAGAATAAGTATTGGCATTAACATAAACAGTGTCATTATCGCTCCCACCAAGCTATAGTTCACACATTATAATCCTCATATCCTGCAACAAATGGGAAAAGGATGTAGCAGTCCACTGCTGAAAACAATCCTGAGACAGCCATTTAAAACTCTTTGAGGATTGCTATGAGTCAGACCTTACTTAACAGCACCTAACAACCACAATCCTCACATCACTGAAGAGAGGACTGAGACTCAAGAGTGTTAAGGAATGTTACACTACAACTACATGTCAGACTCAGGATCCTGACAAGTCTGTGTGCTTAGTTTGCTTCTAAAATGCTTGGCTACCTATAGCCAAGAGTAAGTAACCATGAGATGGATAGCAATGCTTACTTATCAAAAATCAACAAGGAAAATAATAGTCACTTTCACTAATCTGATATAGGAGACTATTTTTTTTTCTTCTGGATTTCTTACTTGATGAAATAAGTTAAATTGGAAGGAAAGCTACATAGTAGTCAAATATTATTAAAATAGTCAGAAACCAGTGTTTTCTGTTCTGTCTAATCTTTTGTGCCTGCAGCTGTAGCCCTGTGGCATCTGATCCCTTCAGATCTCAGAAGCTAAGCAGGGTGGGGCCTGGTTAGTACTTGGATGGGAGACCACCTGGGAACACCAGGTGCTGAAGCTTGGGAGAAGAATTTAGCAGTCCACTCCCAAAAATCTTCAGCCATTGAAAACCATTTGAATAGCAGAAAAGTAAGACAATAGCATTTCACCTGTTGTATTTAGGGAGGGTAGATATCACCCTGACTCAATGTAACCTAACAACAACTAATCTTTTGTAAATTACCACACTGTTTAACACACAGCTACTTAACTTTATATTTAACTTACTTAAAATCAAATAAAAATTGATAAGGAGTTGCTCAGTTTTACAAGTAATATTTCAAGTGATTAATAGCTACCTACATATGTCTAACAATTACCACTTTGGACAGTACCAAAAAGTTCCATCAACACAGTAATTTCTATTGAATAGTGCTGACTTATCACATGCCACACAGAGGTTATATTCTGTAGTTGCTTTATAATTTCATTTCCTGAGTGAATATTTAATATGCTCTAACTATATGCCAGGATATGAGCAAAGCATTGGAATACAAAAATAGGTAAGATAGTTTTTTTCCTTAAGTTTCTCATAATTTTATGGCAGAAAAATGTAATGAAATTGCCATCCTTGAGGATAATAATAATAGTAATAATGTTAATAATAGGTTCGTAATTACTTTTTCTGGTCATTTTCTCTGTATAATCCTTGCTTATTTCAGATTGATTTAAGGTCTTCTGAATTATCAGTTGCCCTAAGACTCTGTAAGCTTAGTCCTGATTGCTGACTTTAAAGTTTTACAAATCTCAGTACTGATTTTATGCCCACCCACACATGCCCAGAACGGCTACCTTTACAGCATATATCTGAATCACAATTTCTATTAATTCTTCTTGGAAATAACTGTATACAGGGTGTTCTACTCATGTCTTCTTTGTGTTTGTTACCTAAAGAAAAAGTACAAATCTTGGCCTAGAATTCTTCCCACTTACCTTGTACAAAGTCAGTACTGATAAAAATTATCAGCAAAACAGTCCAATTCTTCCACAGTAAGCACTTGAAATTTCTCCCTTATGAGAAGCTGCAGGAAAACTGTATTTTTTCTCACAAGAGGAAGTCTACCTTCCCTATGAGTCTTCATACATAAACCAGAAGAGATTTTGGAAATAATTTGCTTCCAGAAAAAAGCTATCAAATATGCTCCTTATGAGAGCTCTCTCTTTACTTGCAGTTAATAAGAATAATTTTACTTCTTACTTTGCAAATTATAACAAAAACTCACTTCATCTTTCCTTGGAGAGTCTTGTTCATTTCATTAGAGCTTCTTATTTGCACCTACATTGGTTTCAGTTATTTTAGAATCCATGCATAAAAAATTTCCAAATTTATTTTCAGTGATATTAATTTAACATGCTTTTTTCTATTTGGCAACAAGAAAATTTTATAGGATGGCATTATTTCATAAAAATAGCTTGACAATCTCAGTTAAAGATAGAAACAATTGAAATTATTAAATATACCTAAGATATTCATCCTTTCCTGAGAAAAGATTTGTCACTATTGCCCAGATTTCACCTGGATCATTTTGTGTCTACAGGGTGTTATGGTCTACTGCAAGTGCTATCAAGCAGAGAGCCAATGTTGTGTTGATTACTGCTTCCTGCTAACAGTCAGGCCCTCATTGTGTTTCCTATTCCATGAAAAATGAGCCTTGGATAATTTCTCACATTCTCTTTTCTGCACAGCCTAGATAAAATTTTTCTTTTTTATTTCCTGGCTTGGATGAGTCAAAGCTCCATCATTTTTATGTCAACAAAAGTCTGACCATTGAAGTTCAGGGAAATAATAGAGTCATCATATATTACATGTCACAAGTGTGTGCATATATACATATATGTATATATATGTGTGTATATGTATATAAACCTATACACATATATACATACTAGTCATAGTCCGTTGCTTTTTAGTTATTTTTTTCATATAAATGGAAGCAGTATATTCATTGACATTGAAGGAAGCAAATAATTCCACTGGATTAGCCTATAAATTCCTTGAGAGTAGGAAACAAAGCCATTCACTCTATTTTATTCCAATGGTCTAAATCTTGCACTGTGCTTTGCAAGGTCAGCCTAATATGTACTACTGAGTAACAGAGCTTTTATTTGTCATTTGCAAGGTCACTCTCAACTCACCACCTTCTCTCTATCTGTTTGTTACCTAACCTAGGTCCACCAGGAAGCTCACCTTCTTATGCCCCTCCTTTCTTAACTATAGAATCTTATAATGGAGGCCCTTTTCACAGAATTCAATCATCTACTGATATTGAGTCTGTCTTCCAAATGTTGATCACAATATCAAGATGGTGTTATCGTATATGCGTGTGTATACACACACATGTAGACAGACACACACACACATACACACAAAACAGTTTAGGGTATTTCTAACAGAAACTACTGATGACTTGTGCTTATTCCAAAATAATTTCCTGCATTTTGAAAGCACAAGAGTGATTTCCTACCTCTGCTACTGAATCTTATTGATAGATAAGCTGTCACATAATCAATTATGAGGAATTGCTGAAATAAGCATAAAGAAAAGTATGAATTTAAAAGTAACTAGCACTTAAGACCCCAAATGCAAAGTGAAAGGAAAAGTTGTTCAACATATTTGATGATTATCAGCAATTTATAGTAGCAAAATAATTATTCCAAGTCTTTGCACACAAATATTTATTCTCTGGCTGGTAATCTGATTCAGATCTATGAGTATAAATTAATATATAACTTAAAGGTGGTTACACTAGAGGCTGTTCTAAATTTAGAAAGGCCAAGGAAAGAAGTAGTACCAGAGCAGTTAGTTTCAGACCAAGGTTTAAGGAGAAATGGAAAGTCAGTGGTAAATTGTAAGCTACTTTTAACACATTTACACAGAAGCATCCATCCATCTAAATCAGGTTTTCTAAATATTGACACTATTAACCTTTGGTCATTAATGCTAATTTTTTTTCTGTGAGGGGGTCGTCTCTGTGTACTGTAGAAAAATTAGGAACACCCTTGATCTCTATCTAGTAGATATTAATAGCACACCATCCCACCACTAGTAATGGCTGTCAAAAATTTCTCTGGATATTATCAGATACATCTTAGAGTTGGAGTAAGATCATTTTCTTCCTTCTCATTTAGAAGAACTGATCTAAATGCATTTTATAAGGTAATCTTTCATTTGATACTATTTTATCCAATACTAATTACAATAATAGCTTAAATTTAAATTCCTACTTGTGGTAAATATTTTACCAGCATTATCTCTCTCAATTCTCACAGCTCTGAAGCACTTGTATTATGAGTCTTTAAAATATTAAATTTAAAAGTACTGAATGAATGAATGCATTCTATCAATTTGCAAATAAAAGTCCTGAGGCTTAGAGCTAAGAAACTTGATCAAAGTGACACAGTTAAGAATGGATAAAAGGAGGAATCATGGCAAGTTCTTACCAACCTCACAGCTCACGCATATAAATAAGTACTATAGTATCCTTTCTTTAAATGTAGCCTTTATTTAACCTGTCATTGGGGGGAAAAGACACTTAAAAGTGAACAAAATAACCATAATGCTAGGATTCAAATATCAGAGGGTCAGAAGGACTGCATGTTTCCCTGTAAAATGAAGTACAACACAAATTTCCACACTCACAACTTTCTTCAACACAATGGAACAGCAGAAAACTAAAAAATAGATCCACACAAATATGTGCAAATGATTTTCAAAAAGGTGAAAAATCAACTGAGTATACAAAAGACAACATTTTCAATAAGTGCACCTGGAGTAATTGGATGTGTCACTCACTGACAAGGAAGCAAGGAAGGAAGGAAAGAAGGAAGGAAGGAAGGAAGGAAGGAAGGAAGGAAGGAAGGAAGGAAGGAAAAGAAATAGAGAGATTTGACCCAAGTCTCATACTTTAAAAAATTAACCTAAAATGTATCATAGGCTTAAATGTAAAGTGTAATGCTATAAACTTTTACAAAAATAACTTAAGAAAAATTATTCGTGATCTAGAGTAGTAAAATAGATCTTATGACTAACTCCAAAGACTTGATACATTCAAGGAGAAACTGACATTCTAACTTTATCAAAATAAAAAATACTCTATAATTTATGTTAAGAATATGAAAAGATAAGATGTACTATATCTTACCAGTTACAAAAAATTAAGACAAAATGAATTAAAGCTTTAAATGCAAGATGTAAAACAATGAAACCAGAAAAAAACAGAGGAAATGCTTCAGAGAATTAGAATGGTCAAGGTATTTTTGGACAAGATTCCAAAAGCAAAGGAAATTAAAGCAAAACAGAAAGGTAATATTGCAGCAGACTCAAAAGTTTCTGCACCACAAAGAAAACAATTCTCAGAGTGAAGAAACACTATATAGAATGGGAGAAAATATTTGCACATCTGACAAGGGGTTGATACATAGAATATATGCAGAACTCCAAAATCTCTACAACGAAGGCAAACAAAACAAAAAATCCAATGAAAAAAATAGGCAACAGGAGTAAATACACATTTCTCAAAAAGGAAATACAAATGGCCAACAAGTGTATAAAAAAGATGCTCAACAATCCTAATTATCAGAAATGTAAATCAAATCCATAATGAGGTATCAATTTGCTCTAGTAAGAACAGTTATTAACACAAAGGCAAAAGATAAATTCTGGCTACAATGTGGAAAAGAAGGAAACCTTGTACACTGTTAGAGAGAATATAAATTACAACAGTTATTATGGAGAAGAATGTGGAAGTTTCTCAAAAAATTAAACATACAACTATGATATTATCAAGCCTGTAGCTGTACCACTGTGATTCTGAACTCATGAGATCTCAGAAGCTAAGCAGGTCGGGCCCGGTTAGTACTTGTGTGGGAGACTGCCTGAGAGCACCAGGTGCTGTAGGCTTGGAGGAAGGACCTGGCAACCCACACCCCCAAAACCATCAGCCATTGGAAACTCTATGAATAGTAGAGAAGCACTGACAGTAGCGTTTCACCTGTTGTACATAGGGTTGCTATGAAACGGACACCCACTTGATGGCACCTAACAACAACAACGGTATCATCTAGCACTCCGACGCTTGGATATATATCCAAAGAAAATGAAATTAGTCTTTTCAAAAGATATCTGTTCTCTTGTATTTTTTGTAGGACTATTCAAACTAGGCAAAAAATGGAGACAACCTAAATGCCTTTTAACTGATGCATGGGTAAAGAAAATGTGGTAAATAGACACAATGGAATACTGCTCAGCCACAGGAAAGAATGAAATCCTATCATGAAAAGATTTTTGACATCATTAACCATTTGTTGTTGTTGTTGTTGTTAGATGTCATTTAAACCACAACGGGATATTACTATGCATCTATCAAAATGGCTAAACTAAAAAAAAAATAATGACAAAGCCAAATGCTTATGAGGATTTAGAGAAATTGGATTACTCATATTCTGATACTAGGAGTATAAAAGAATACAGCAGCTTATTCTTAAAAATATCTAAACATATAACTACATATAAGCTTGTAATTGGAACATATCTTCACATAAAGCTTGTACATGAATGTTTATAGAAACTATATTCATGGTATACCAAACCCAGAAATAATAGAGAAGCACTTCAACAAATGAATGTTTAAACAAACTGTGCTACATCCACATCAGGAAATAATATTCACCATTAAAAATAAAACACTGATGAATGAAAAATCTGGGTAAATATCTAGAGAATTATGCTAAGTGAAAAAAGCCAATATGAAAAGATTACATTTTATATGATTCTACTCACTGTATCTTTGAAAGTAAAAACTATAGAAGTGGAGAATAGGTTAGAGGTCAGGGATCAAGGAATGGGTTGGGGCAATGGTTACAAGGTCAACCTAGCCCATGATGGAAATATTTTAGATTTTGACTGAATCCATGATGATATCCTGGATGATATCTTCTAGTATAATTGTGCAAGATGTTACTATTAGGGGGAACTATGTAGAAGGTAAAGGGTATCTTTCTGTATTATTTCTTACATTGTATTTTTTATGAAAATCTCATAATGCAAAACTTAATTAAAATATGAAATATAAAAACAAATCATTGAGTTAAATTTAGTAATTGGAAAGTCTTAAACATCCTTTTAGCCATTTCAGTTTTAGTCAAGTCCAAATGGTGATTTTCTTTTATGTGTTCATGAAGGACAATGCTATGGCTACTCAGAGGACATCTTTAATATGGAACCAAAGACTCCTAAACCCAAAAAATTCAATAGGCAGGAATAGAGTATGAGAGGTTTTGCCCTAGTTAAATTCACCATCTCTAGTTACTACCCATTGTTACTACAATAATATCATGTAAGCATCCTGCATGCTTCACAGTGGTGGCTGTTGTCTGGACATTTAAGGGACTTATTTGTATGTACAAATAAATTGGAATATTAATCATAATGATATATATGTGTTGATTATCCCTTAATTGAAAAGAATTCAGTTAGATCATAGTAATTTTTGCATTATTGCCTTGTCATTTAGTTTTTATTCCAATTAATTTTTACTTTCACTTGTTTTTTAATAATTTAACAAGTAGATTTCATGATTCTTAAGGTTAATTATTGTTTCTGAATTTTGTCTTGTATTCAGTATGATGCTGTTAAGTCTTTTATGTGCAGTAGACACATGATACATATTCCGGATTACTTGATGAACAGAAGTCTCTCAATCCAGCTATTTATCATACTTTTTCTGGAACAGAATAGCATCCATTGTGGGCTCTTGAAGGGATGTATTGTCAGGACTTAAATATCTCACAAAGGATCATTTCTGCTGCTACAATGCTTCTTTAGTTTGTATTACACTGTGGTGACTCCTGGGAACACTAGTACACCTGGCAGGAGAAACACCTGCACATGTATGCTAGAAGCCATAGGTGTGTTTTAAGGCTGCAGGGATACATGTCTAACTTAAAATCAGCACACAGCTGTGTTCTTGTTATTTTACAGAATGGAGGGCAGATAACCAGAAGGCAGGAGGTAGCACTAAGTAACCACAGAAGCACCATGTAATGTCCTACAGATTTCAATATGTGTTTACTATTGTGCTAAAACAGTTTAACAAGGCAAAACATCCTGGTCAAATTATAGGTATTTGGGGGAGTGTGAGATGAAAGAATACATATGGTTTGAAAATTTTAAAAATACTTTATGGAGTGCAATAGAGAGAAAAATAGAAATATGTCTGTAATTAAAACTTGAAACTGTATAGAACCTGTTATTGAGAGAAAACCCTGACTTAACAGAATTTCTTCTTTTGAAATATTTTAATGAATCTAAAAACTGCCCTCCCACTGTTTTTATGGTGATTTTTATCAAATAATGCTAAGTCAGCTTACCTTGCAAGCTTGCATTAGTCAAGGAAGTAAGCTAGCTAATTAATGATCATTCAGACTATTGATTTTGTTTTAAATACTATGCTGAGCAATATATCAAAACCTATATGTGAATGCTCTCTCAACATGCTATGCCACCTTAATTACACAGTAAATTGAAAGGTAACTATCAGAGAAAACCTATGTAAAATATTATAGCTGAGTTGAAATTCCATTTGCATTATGGAAAACAGTGAAATGGATTTGTTTATTTAAAGCAAAATGCTGAATGAAGCAGACTGATATACTATCAACTACCTTTTCTATTTTTTATTTCTTTCTTCCTGTTTGGCTCTCTTTTGCATCATCTGTCCAACATTCAAGGAAATTCTTTTGGGTAACTTTTGGGAAAACAGGCTTGAGAAAATGACTGAAAAAACCTCTGTATATTTACCAATGGCTCACTCAGTATCAACAAATAGCCTTTTGCTCTGAAAAGAAATCAGCAACTAAGATGCCTTTTAAAGGGCAGGAAGTTAGTAGTGGTATGTCCTTTTAGTACATTAAAGTATTTTTTTCAGGAAAATTGTCCACATATACAAAATATTTAACAGTGACTAATGATTCCACAACAATGCCCAATAACTTTACACATTGAATCTATTCATTTTTATCACAATATCTCAATATATTTAGAATTCTTTGTGACCAAAGTGATGAGCTATGCAAATATGCTCTGAATGTAACAAAAAATGGTACTTCAGTGGGTTGAAATCTGACCAACATTAGGGCTCACTATAAGTGCAAATATGAAATTTCATCCCTAAGTGTCCCTCTAATAAAAGTTAACCATTCATTTTAATAATCATTTAGTTATAGTTAAGAAGTCACAACTCAGAATAAGTTCTCTTTTTTGTACTAATGTATCATATATGTACACCACAGGGGCCTCTTTGCTTTTGCTTTTCCAAACAAAATGACACTAGTTGCTTTTCTCAGAGGCCCTATTTCTTCTTTAATTTGAATTTATCTTTTCTGAAAACCATGAAATATCCTTATAAAAAGTGAATACTCAGTATATTGTTCTATTAAATTTCAAATGCTGCTAAATATAGAGAATGTCTATTTGACAAATTATTTGGCCTTAAAAATAGCAATCTTATAAAAAAACTTAGAAGATATATGTGAAAGTGTGCATTTATTTCTAAAAACCATTACCATTTTGCTTATTTACATTTAACTGGTGGCTCTCTAACATTAGTAGAACTTTTCTGTCCTGCATTGGCAAACCCAATATACATCTAAGATTTATTTTTTTCATTATTTTTATGTTTTTTGGAGTGGGTGTCTCATGTTACCCAGGCTGGTCTCCAACTGATGGGCTCAAGTGATCTTCTCACCTCAACCTTCTGAGTAACTGGGAGTACAGATGCATGCCCTGTGAGGAGATTTGTATTTTTAAAAAATGCCACATGCCTTTACTTTGTTTTGTGTATTTTCATTGATTCCTTATTTATTGAACCATGTTTGTAATATGTAATTTTTTAAGGAATAATTCACCATGGAACAGAAATAAAACTGTCTTCAGCTGAGCTCCTTTGCAGGTTTAATGAGTATGTGTTAAACTATATCATCACTATGACTGTTAAACCTAAAGAAGACATTGCTTTCCAGGTTTGTGAAATATTGGAAAATTATATATAAATTTTCTGAGGCTCTGAGCTATGTACATTTAAATTGTTATTCTAGAAAGTGACTTTTCTTGCAAAAGAGGATAAATCAATTCATGATCTTTCATTCTCTTCAAGCATAGGTGGAACAAGGAGCAATATTCATTGCTTCCAGTTGGCTGCCCTGTCTTCCAGAAGTGATCACACTGAGGATATCTTGTGACACCTAGAGAGTATGTGTTTTCCTGGTAATCTTGTACATTGTTGCCCAGAGGCAGGATTTAAACTTCTTGTGTGGCACTGCTCTCAATCCATATAAATCATCTCTTTCCAAAGTTGATAAGGTAATGACAGTTACTTGCCCCTCTCATTCTATAAAAGCATACATGAGTAATTTCCAAATACTATGAAACTTCTAGGGGATTCATAGAATTATAAGGAACAGTTGTGGTCAGAGTAGACACAGACTAGTTTTGTCAACTCAATGTATACAACAAAACATATTTTGAGGATTCAAGTCACAAAAAAAGAATATAAGAGTTTAAAAAAGTACTCTGTATTTGCAAATATATCTATTTATGTTTTATACCTATGGATGAAAAATGAGAATGTCCATGCAGAACAAAATAAAAGGTTTTACTAAAACTCAATATGATTGCATCTACTCTTTATGCATCTATACAGTCTATCATGCTATCACAGAGAAGGATGAGTTTATCTGCTTTTTTAAGCATTTCCCAGAGCCACAACAAATAACCTATGCTGTTCTCTCTTTCTCCTTTTGTCGTATTAATCTATTGCTTTGTTCTGTATATTCTCCATTCTACATACTCTATAGAATGGCCTTTCCTATCAATGTCTGCTCTTATCTTCAAAACCTGGAGTGTGAGATACCAATAATATGATTATTTACATTCACTAGCATACTTAACTACAGATAGTTTATTCAGTGGACTTGGTCTAATGACACAAAGCATCAGAAGCCAAGAGTCTCCTCTAATTGGTGGAAGAGAGAAAAGCAAAGAGATTCAAGATACAAGAAGGACTTGATGGGCTGTTTCTGTTTTGATTACAAAGGAGACCATGAGAGACAGGATATAGATGATCTCTAAGAGCAGAGACCCCCTACATGGCAGCTTATGAAGAAAGTTGTTTCTAAGACCTACAAGAGCAAGGGACTAGATTCTGTTAAGAACTTCAGGGAATTTAGAGTTTCTTTATTCCCCAAAACCAATAGATAAAATCTCAGGGTAGGTGACATCTTGATTTCAGTCTTTTGACACCATAAGTAGATAACACAGCTGAGTTCATTCAGACTTCTAACCCAGAGAACTATGAAACAATAAATAAGTATTGTTTTAACTTGCTAAGGTGGTAGTTTATTACCTAGCAACAGAAAATTCATATGGACTTTGTCTACAGTTTGTCAGTCACATCAATAACTACTGAGGGGCTTCAATGGTATATTCTCAGAGTCAAGAGACTCCTGACTCAAAGGAGAAAAGAGAAAGAACTTTAGCTTATGTGCCTACCTGATGGCACATGTGGCCATGCTACTTTATAAGTGGCTCCTGGCCTAAACAACTGAGAGATTTTAGCTTCTCAACATTGCTGCAGGCTCTAAAGATCCCTTCTCAACCAGGGCTCCACATAGCTGTATATATTGTATATGTGCTCAAATGTTTTGTGGGGATAGTTACACCAAATTCATACAGCAAAAGGGAGCTAACTTCTATCACATATTAGACTTTTACTTGTTTAACAATGTTTTTAAAAATCATGGGGTCATTTATATATTTGTGTGGTGATATTTAACAGATATTTAATAATTATATTCTTTTATGATTTATGGTTCATTAGACCATAAGAACTTTCAGAACAAGAATATATTATATACATTATCACATCTTTAGCTTGTAATAAGTAAGTAATAAACAACTGTTGAATCAGTAATGTTGATAAGCTACAGTAAATCAGAGAGGTTAGAATATAGGATCTGGAATACTTCAGAAACATAATATTGGCCCATTATAAGTGAAAAATAAGGGTTACTAATAAATTACCTATTATCAATATGAAATTTGTAACTAAATTTAACCACATAATGCTAAACCCTCCATGATTTACTTTACAGTACATTTACAGTTTAATCAGTAGTTATGTCAACCTGGGTCTCTTTACTTCATGAACATACATCTCTGTGATTAACTTATGCTTTTTCTCAGATAAAACTATCCTTCTCCCCAATCCATGTCTTACTTCAGATCAGGGATCAAGAAACAAATAAAGCTTTTCATCTCTTCTTTGTGCAACCCATAAATAAGAATTTTATTTAAAGATTTCTTTGTTTTTCTGTGTTCAAGATTGAACCTGGGGACCCATGCATCCAAATGTTGTACTACTGAGCTATATCTCCACCTAAATAAGATTTTCTTTAAAAATTTTTTGAAGTAGTCATATTTTAAATGTTCATGTAGTATTTATGACTACATAACATTCTTGACTTTGCCTCTTGGCCCCAGAGCCTTAAATATTTACTCTCTAATGCATTACAGGAAAAGTTTTCTCACCATTGTGTTAAATCCAATTCAAATGCCATCTTCTCCGTGAAGAACAAATTCTTCCAAGTAAGAACAAAAGAGTCTTCTTATAAATCTTCAGTCGATCACTTCTAATCTTACTAACCCCATGTATGTCATCCAGTTTCATCATGTTTCAGGGACTTGCATTTTGCTGTGATGCTGAAAACTCTGCACTGGTATTGCACATATGAGCAGGGGCACCCATGGTGGACAGGTTTCAGCTGAGCTTCCAGACTAAGACAGACTAAAGAAAAGGACTTGGCAGTCCATTCCCGAAAAAATTAACTACCGAAAACCCTAAATGGAAAATGACCCCTCAGAAATGATGAGGGAAGAGTTGCCTCCTCAATGTAGATTTGGCCTTAATGATGGGAATGAAGTAAAGTCCCTGGGACCTCCTATTGCTGATGTGGCTTGATTCAAAATGAGAGGAAACACAGTGGCTGCAATGTTGGGGTCAGACATAAAAAGACCATGTGTGCGGCACAGTGTTGGGTAGTGTTTGTTTCTGTTGTTCATAGGGTCGCTATTAGTTGGATCTGACTCAATAGCACATAACAACCACCTTTCTAAGTACTTATATCACATTGCTTTGCTTATCTCTATGTATAAAATGCTCAGACATGTTTCCTCAGGTTTTAGATGGACATTGTTTTCACATGTTATTCTTGACAAAGAAAAATAAAAATTCAGGGACCACTTGAATACAATGACAATTAATTTATAAATGTTAATACTGATATGACAGGAAGTGAGGTTGTATAAAATCACTATGCATATTCACTATATTTATTTGATATTGTTAACTTTGGCCTAGAATTTCAGTACAAATTATTAATATGTTTTATAGTTTTGGAACACAATAGTCTATAAAATTTTAAGAAATATCAGTGCTCATGAGTGATAAATTATTTTGTGTGCTTTTGAGAACACATAACCCCTAAGTTAACAGTTTTTTTTATGCTTCTACATATAAAAGTAGCTGAACCATGTAAAAGAATTCTGAAAACCCATAAAAGAAATGCTAACAATATATTACAAAGAATTCAAATAGACAATGATACCCATATCCTAAGATGATGAAGAGGTGGAAGCAAATATTGAAAAAGGTATACAGACTGGCTGAATATGAGAGCGGTGAAACTTTTTAATGTTGATTGAATAGAAATCCTAAATGTTGATAATCAACAAATTTTAATCGCATTGTTGTCTTAAAAATTATATTAAAAGTAAGATATTTTATAGCCTAAAGTTGAACATATCAAATAAATACATGTAAATGTTTGCAACATTTACTCTCTCAGCTATTTGTAGGACATATGTTCAAAACAAGAACCCAGAATAGAATCTAACTAAGGGAACAATTGAGAAATAAATATTTACATTGGAAACACCAATATTCATTCATTTTCTGGTGGTAGAGCATACTGGTACCAAATACAAAGCGATACAAAGAGCATGTGTGAATATTTTATTAATAACCATATAAGACTTTCTCCTACAGGATTGATTTCTAGGATCTCAGTAAATGTCAGAGTTATTTGCTACATGATTCCTCTGCTATGATTCTGAGTTTTCCATGGGCAGATATTAGGTACCATTTATCTATATACCCTCTTTGTATCATCTTTGCATAAAGAAGGTACTTAATATGTATATTTTAAATGAAGGAGTAAAAACTAAATTAATGAGCTTTCAGTGAAACTCTAGGTACCCTTATTCTCAAACTGAGATATGCATTTACCATGGCTAAATAAAGGTAACCAGGACATAAAAGAAAATAGCATAGTGCTTCTTCCCTAAGCTTCAATTTTATTGAAAATATTTTTGAAATAAAACCACACAGAGAGAAAACAATTATATATTATATGGTAAAGTATAAGTTTTTCACTAATTTTAAAGAAAATAAATCTTCCAAGGAGAGAAGTACATATTTTGTACAAGGGACTTTTTATCAATTACATTGCAAGGATACATTTTCACTCCCTTCTGTCATTAGAAATACTTCAGGGAGAAAGTATTGTATGTTTTATATTAACTTATGGGGTAAAAGAGAAGTAAAGAGATACCAAATTATGTACTTATTTCCCTGTAATTCTAAAATATATAGGCTAAATGTGATATGTAGAACTGATATTGAGAATGCTGGGTCTCAACTTTCCCATAGCAAGGTCAAAAGAGCCCTGAGTCTTGAAGTCAGAAGTGGAGTCCTTCATGTTATATAAGATTCAGCCCTTATAAGTTGTACTAACATCTTTGAACCTTATCAACACTGTTGTTGTGTTGTTAGGTGCCATTGAGTCGTGTCCGACTCATAGCGACCCTTACAGTGTTTTCAATGGCTGATTGTTTTGAGATTGCCTTGGGAGTGGATTGCCCCATCCTTCTCCCATTTTTGCAGTGCTGGGAATCGAACTCAGGACCTCAGAGACTGCAGAGTGGTGCTCTACCAACTGAGTTAAATCCCAGCCTGCTTATCAACACTAGGGATAAGTATTTTATTAAGTAACCAGGTAATGGATGAGTGGATGAAAAGTAGTTAAGAGCTTGCATAGCAAACTTATCTAGTTCAAAATCTGCCTTTGTCACTAACTAGTAGTATAATTTTCAGTGAAATGTTTTCTAGAAACTTTAGTTTCCTTATCTGTAAGATGAGTATACTAGTAGGATATAACTTGAAACACTGTAAGAAATAGAAGAGATAATACATCTACAGGACTTACTATCGTGTCTGCATTAAACTAAGCACCCAGTTTTTACATAAAGTACCAATCAAAATTCCTTCAGATAAGGACAGATTTGTATTCCTATGAAAGAAGCTATTGAATATTGATATCTTCTTGAGAAATGTATGGTTTCCAAAGAGCAGGAATGTTTTCACATAATGTTGATAAATAGTTAACAGTCTTTGAGATACCTCCAGATAATTTCTGACCTACTTATTAGGGAAGAAGCTCCAACAATCTGGTCTTTAGAGATGCTTTCTTTTCCTGGACTGAGGAAATTGAATAATTACTACTTCACATATTGCTATAGAATGTTTTAAGTTGTATTTAAAGTACACAATCTTTAAAGTAGATAATTATTTATTTTTCCTAAGTTTATTCTTTCCAACACATTGCGTTTCAAATCCATGGAAAAACACAATGATTTTTTACAAAATATGTTTGTAATGTATATATTATTAATAATCATACTTTAAAATATATATTTAAGGGCAGCTCCAGTAAAACCCAAGATAATACAGAACTAATCCAATTTTCATCTGTATTTCTAAAATGTTAGTAGTCCTACTAAGAATAATCAAAACACTTCTCTCTGAGTTCCCAATTTGGTCATGATCAGATTATTATATTCTTCCATTCTTGATATCATATTTTGTAAGGGAGATTGTTAGAATAGAATCTCCAGAGCAAAAGGCATTAGAAGATTTGAACTTTGAGGTAAAGTTCATATGAGGAATGAGTGAGAGAACTAAGAATGTTCAGGAGAGAAAAGTCTTAAAAGGCCCAGAGATATTAATCAGAGTTGACATACAGTTGTGGCAGAGAGAAAAGAATTTATGAAGTTCTATAAAGCAGAACAGAGAGAAATAAATGAAAGATATAAATAGCAGTGCTCAAAACCAGAATGGACAACTAGGGAGAAGTTTGGGTTTTCTAGTCACTGGTAGGATTCTAGCATGTGACCACCTGGTGTCATATTATGTTGCTACTTTATTTAGATGGTAGGCTGATGCTAAAGACATTTGTAATTTTTTAAAGTCTCTGATTTAGTTGTTCTATAAAATTAAGCAATCAAAGTTCATTTCTTTTGGGACTTGAGTATCTTCAGATCTGTAAAATTAAGACTTGGCTGTAGAGTGGCTTTAAAACTTGAGGATCCTTTCTAAGTGTTATTATCCTATGAATAATTACTTTGTGAATTTTATTTAATGAAAGTGTAAATTTAACCAGTTTTGAGGTGTTGGTTTTGAATTTAGATGCCTCTACACAAAACTCACAAAAGCACCTAGCTTTTTTGATGTGATATTATCAGCACTAAAAGCAGCCTGTCACTGAAGCTGAAAAAAACAAATACTAACTTAAAATGTATTGAACCAGAACCCATGCTACTGTTATGACCATTTTCTCTTCATTACTGCTTTTATGGCTTTATTTTAAACTAATGGTGAAAGATAAGTGCTTATTTTTTTTTTTACAACATGGGATTTACATTGCTATTAGAAGTTTCAGTTGGGTTATGTTAGGTACCTGTACACATTAGTATAAGGTAATAATAAAAGTAACAAATACTGAGTTCATGTTTCAGGAAGATGGAAATTTCATTAAGACTCTATTTCCATCATCAATTATTAAATAAATTCACTGGAGTATTTTCTTCTCCCAACCTATTCAGTAGAAAACCTCTTCAAAGGAAAAGCATATTCTTTGATGCATAGTGGATTCTGAAATAAAAATTACCAAAGCCTCTTTTTTTGTATTCTAAAGATTTTTTAAAGATTATATCAGAAGAATTATGTCATAAGACTTTTTAAGAAAACTGAAATCTGCACAAATGATAAATTTTTAGAGAATAAAACTATGCCAGAAAATTTGAAAATCAATTTTACTTTTAGTTTTGTAATAATAGCCATCTAGTACTATTTTGTTTTTAATGGAATTTTTATATTACTTATTACTTTGAAGTCATTTAAACATTAGCAGTTTCCTGAAAAGCCACTTTCCTGTTATGCCACTAACTCACCGAGGAGATTCTCAGGAGAACTCCTAGTGATAAAAGCATAACTTGAGAACAAATCCTGAGTTTGACTTCCCCTTTCTGTATTGAAAGGCTCATGTGATTATCTCTTGCCAGGGAATAGTTTAATGAGGGAGAAAGAGAGAGATAGGGGGAGAAAGATTGAGAGGGAGAGGGGGAGAAAGAGGGGTAGGGGGTGAGGGGGAGAGAGAGAGGAGGAGAGAGAGGGGGATGGAGGGAGAGGGGGAGAGAGAGAGAGAGAGAGAGAGAGAGAGAGAGAGAGGTATTTTCTGAGGTTATTTCCAATTCACATATTTACTTAAAGCTAAAAGGCTTTCTGCTATCTCTTTTTGCTGGAATAGTAATAAAGCATAATAAAACAGAGCTACATTTATATTCATACAAATTAAGTAGCAATAATATTATATCTTCATTGTAATAATCTCAGGTTATTAGATAGTGTGTTTGCTTCTATATGGAAGTTAATATATTCCTAATATATTGGGCCTTTATGTAAAGCCAAACAATGCAATAAATTAAAAAGATAATTGCTACCAACTTTGTTTTTCAACTTCCATAAGCTAAAGAATTTCACTCTTAGCATATTAAGTGACAGTCATATCACTGCACTTATGAATCTTTCGTTTGATTGTGAGCTCTCAGATACAGAGGCTTTGTTTGATACATCTTTGAATCTCCAAAGCCTACTACAATTCCTGGCACATGGTATTGATCTGTGAGTTATTTTGAGAATTCCATATGGCTAAACTTTTGCACATTTCTCCACAATCATAAGGCACATAGCACAGTTACCTAATATGTCAATACATATACATCATAATTGTTTCTATGACAATATGGTAAGGTTTTTGTATGTGTGGTATAGAGAATAAAGACTTTTTAAAATGATTTTAGTAGTTTCTTTATAGTTCTGTAGAAGTTCTTTTTCATAATTCATAAATCAGGCATTCATAATATTGATGATGAAGGCTATGTTTCAATGTATGGTATCTATATACCATAAAAGAAGCTAATAGGAATATGGCGTATCCTGCAACTAGGGATAGAGTTTTTATTTCCTCTTCACTTGGTCAACTCTTATTGACCTAGGTTCAAATGTGATTTCTTCAGCAAAGCCATCTCTAACCTTCTTCACCAGGTTAAATTCTCTTTTCAAGTATTCTCACAGCACCAGACAGCTCTCCCACAGGGAACCTATGTTTGTTGTCAATATCCATCTTATCTGTGTGAGTATTTATGTGATGCCTGTCTTCCTACTAGGCTTTCAGCATTACCAGAGGCAGGCCAAGAATGCATTTAGCTCATTACCCCAACGTTATTTTTAGGTGCAGCGAAGTAGGAGTCTGACCCATAGTGGCACTACGTACAACAGGCAAGAGAGTATTTTTGGTGCTTCTCTGCTATTCATTGGGTTTTCAATGGCTGATTGTTTTGGAGAGTGGGTTACTGGGTCCATCTCCCAAGCCTACAGCACCTAGTGTTCCCAGGAGCTCTCCCATCCAAATACTAAACAGGCCCAACTCTGCTTAATTTCTGAGTTCTGACAGGATTGGGCACCACAGTTTTAAGGCTGCAGGCTCTCCCAGCACAGTACCTGGTACATACAAGGTACTCCATCAATATTCAATGAATGAGTGAATAAATAAACACAAATGATAATGAAGACTCACTGAGACTCCATCTGTTAGTAGGTTGATGTTGTTAGGTGGCACTGAGTTGCATCCAACTCATAGCGTCCCTATGTATGTCCACAGGGTTTTCAATGGCTGATTTTTTCAGGAATGGGCTTGCCCAGTACATATAATTAAAGTCATAGTACATAGTTTTTAATGTTGTTTTTGGAGTAATGGCTTTGCCAGGATGAACGTTGACTATTTTTGCTATTTACTAAAATTAAACAGCCATTTCAAATTTGCTGTATGTTCAAGATCAATTCAAAAATATAGGCACACTTAAAATGTGAAAGAGAAATATCTTGGCAAATGATTTTTTAAAAAGATCTGAAGCAGAAGAAATGTTTGGCTTCTTAAGTGCTTTTTAGTTACTTCTATTTTCAATGAGGAAAACTCAAAAACAATGAATTTTATGGTTATGATGTAGACAAAAGAATGAAGATTTAACAATCTATCTGGATGGATTCAAAATTCCATACAAGCCATGCATTCTCAGAAAAAAAAATCTAGGTTTCCTAAGTCTTTACCTTCTTATCCTGAAAATGGCAATAACATTTGGGACTTTTATGGGGATTAAATGACATATTTTGAATAAAATACACTGTGTGATATCTAGTGCATTTTGGGTCTTTTGAAAATACTGGCTCCAATTTGAATAATTTCATGACAATAAGTATTTATCAAAAATGTTTTTTTTCTATATGTGCTACACATATTTTGAAAAGCTTTTAAGATATATGGATTATTTGAAAAAAGATAGACTGCAATGAGTGTGGCCCTAGGTAGCATTTTTCATAGTGTTTTGGGAGTTAATATGGTTGCAGATACCACAAAGTGACTCCTCTCTGCCAACAGCTTTATTTTTTCTAATTTTATCCTCACAAGGAAAGAGAGTTATAATTCCATTCACTTGTAGAAACTGAGGTTTAAGGGACTCTCATAGGAATGTATCAATTTGGTAGAGTTAAAGTAAGTACAATAAGTGAATAGAACTCTGGGTTTAGAATGAAGCATGTTGAATCTAGTAAAACTAAGTAACCTAAGTACATATTCTCCTTGCTTTTTATATTTTTACAGATACTCTGCACACTCAACAGAAGTTATTGATAGACATTGCAATTCAATATAGTGCTAAAAATCTTAGCTAGAGCAATTAGGGAAGATAAAGATATAAAAAGTATCCAAACCAGAAAGTAAGAAGTTAGCTTTTCCATTTGCAGATGGCATAATCTTATATGTAGAAAACTCTAAATACTCCATCAAAAAACTTGTTAGAACTAATAAATAATTAAGTTGTAGGATATAAAATCAACAGGAAAGAGGGTAGTGTTTCTATACACTACAATCTGGAAACAATCAGCCATTGAAAACCCTGTTAGGGTCACTATGAGTCTCTATGAGTCAGACACAACTTGATGGTACCAAAGAACAACAATGAAAAATGAACCAGATGAAAAAGAATTCAGTAGAATTTCAAGATATAAAATTCCATACAATAATTAGTATTAGTCCCATACTCAAATAATAAATTACCCAAAAATATCAATAAAACAATCCCATTTACAGTAGAATCAAAACAACACTTAGGAATAAAATCAAGTAAAGATATATTAAAGGCTTGGGCAATGAAAATTATAAAATATTAATGAAAGGTCTTAAAGAAGACATAAATAAGTAGAAAACTATTTTATGTTGAGAGACTGAAAAATATTAACATTGTTAAATGTCCATATTATCCCAAGAAACTGATAGATTTAAATTAATTTCTATCCAAATCCAGATGACATTTTTCATAGATATATGAAAATAATCTTAAATTCTGTATGAACCAACAAAGAACTTTAAGAGCCAAAGCCATTTTGAACAAAAAAACAAAGCTGGAGGTATCACACTACTTGACTTTAAAGTACACTATAAGTTTACCATAATCAAAATAGAATGGTCTAGGTATATGAACAAACACAAAGAGAAATGGGATAGAAGAAAGAACCAGAAATAAATCCATACACTTGCAGTCAATTAGTTTTTAACATAGGTGCTAATACACAATGATGAGGGGAAAAGAAAATTTTCTTCTACAAATCAAGTTGGGAGAACTGGATACCCCCATGCCCAAGAATGGAATTAGATCCTTATTCCATTATCAGATATAAAAACCCACTCAAAATTGATTATAGACCTACATTTAAAAGCAAACTGTATAACTACTACAATAAAACATATGGAGGAAGTTTTGTAACATTGGTCTGAACAATGCTTTTTGGAGAAACCCAAAAACCAATAAAAGAAAAAAATAGATAAATGGGTTTATATATAAAGTTACAAAGCTTCTGCACAGCAAATGAAACAATCAACACAGTAAAAAGATAAGGCAAAGAACAGGAAAATGTTTGCAAACAATAATGTGATAAGGATGTAGCATCAAAAATAAGGATCTCAAATGAATCTATATCAAGAGAACAGATAATCTAATTAAAAATGGGCAAAGTACTTGAATACAAATTGTTCAGCACATGCAAATAGCAAACAGGTATATGAAAAAATGCTCAATATCTCTAATCACTAGGGAAATGCACATGAAAAAGCAATGAGCTATC
Organism: Pedetes capensis; assembly: GCA_007922755.1. Classification (NCBI taxonomy): domain Eukaryota; kingdom Metazoa; phylum Chordata; class Mammalia; order Rodentia; family Pedetidae; genus Pedetes; species Pedetes capensis. The sequence continues at coordinate 43,977 of VMDO01013439.1, forward strand.
ACCTCACACCTGTGATAATAGCAATTATTATAAAGAAGAAAGATAACAAGTGTTGGCGAACACGTGGAGAGAAGGAAATGGGTGCAAAGTGTTGGTGGAAATGTTGCTACCATTGGTAGCCATTATGGAACATAGCATGGAGACTCCTCAGAACATTAAAAATAAGACTACCATATGATCCAGTAATCCTGCTATGGAGATATACTAAAAGAAAATGACGTGTGTTGGAAAAAAATGACACTTTCATGTTTATTGCAGCATTATTCATAACAGCAGAAATATGAAAGCAATAGATGAATAGATTAAGGAAAACTGCAATATGTACATAATGGAATACTGTTCAGCCTTTGAACTAGAAGAAAATTCTGTCATTTGTGACAAATGTATGACTCTAGTGGACATTATGTTTAGTTAAATAAGCCAGGCACAGAAAGATAAATATTAAATGATCTCACTTTTGTGTGGAATCTAAATAAATTTGAACTCAAAGAAGCAGAATAGAATGGTAGTTGGGCATGAGACTGGGGAGAGCATGAAAGTTAGGAGATATTTGTCAAAGGATACAAAATTTCCAATAGATAAAAAGAATAAGTGCATGAGGTCTATTGTACGACCTGTGGTTATAATTTTCAAAATGTATTATATTCTTAAAAATTGCCAAGACATAGATTTAAAATATTATCCTACAAAAAACAAGTATGTGAGATAATACACATGTTAATTAGCTTATGTAAACCATTGTACAATATATTGAAACATTATGCTGTAGGAAAAACTTTATACAATTTTTGTTTGCTAGTTAAATTGAGAAATATTAATGACATTATTGTTCTTTTCACAGAATTAATAAATACTTTAAAAGCAAAAATTTGGGACATATGTTTAAATTCCATTAATAAATATAAAGATGGCTGTCTTGAACTCAGTTCTCTATTGCCCTTCCTGCATGGTATCCTCTTGCTTTCTTATCCATCATTTTTATGAGAAAAGAAAGCATAAACTTAAAGCAGCACTGGACATAGGTCAAAGGGTGAAAAGGCACTACTTTGAGTTAGTAATAATTTGAGGAAGGAAAAAAGGAGAATACGGGACACAAATCATCTCCTTTCTTTTCCATTTCTCTGAGGCTGGACCCAGGGCCTGTTAGCTGGATGCTATACTTTGGTCAGTGTGTTTGATGAAATGTTTGAAAGTAATAAATGAACATACTGCATAAATGATGAAATGTTAGGTATTTACTATGGAGCAACAAAAGAGAATAGAAAAATTAAAAGGAAAAATGCAGTGTTTTGTTTAGCCAGATTTGGCTTTAAAAAATATTAAATATTAGAGATGACTAATCATCAAGCTCAAGGGTTGCAAATTCAAATGACAACAGATAAGGAAAATGAGATAAAAGCTGGGTGTGGGCTATGGCAACTTGGAGAATACACCCATTTGTCCTCTCTAAATGTGCTAGGTAGCTCTAGCATTGCTAGAAAAGTAATTCTCATGCAATACTCATTTTTTTCAGTACTTAAATCCAGGATCTCACACTTGCTAGGCAAATACTCTACCTGTGAGGTGCATCTCTATACCCATTTATATTTTTTATTTTGAGAGAGGGTCTCATTAAGTTGTATAGGTTGCCTCTGACTTTGAACTTCTGATCCTCCTGCCTCAGCCTCTGAGTCACTGGGAATTATAGCAGCACAGTGCCTGGACAAAACTCAATATTTAATAGACTTTATTATATATAGGAGTTTTAGGTGCACAAAAAAATTGAGCAGAATGTACTGCCTCTCCCATGTATATCAGTATCTTGTACCAGAGTGGTACATTGTTACAATTGATGAACATATATTGATGCATCATTGTTATCCATAATCCATGGTTTACAATTGGGTTTTGTGCTTAGTATTGTATATTCTATAGGTTTCATCTACCATTATAGTACCATACAGAATAGGTGTGCTATGCTAAAAATTTGCTGTGTTCATCTCTCTCTTCCTCTGAGGGCCTGGTAATAAAAAGTGATATTTTTATTTTCACTATATTTTTCCCTTTTTCAGAATATCATATATTTGGAATTATACAGTATGTAGTCATTTGGGCTGGCTTTTCTTAAACTTAGTAATAGGTATTTACATTATTTCCATGACTTTTCATGATTTGCTAGGTAATTTCTTTCACACACTGAACACACCATTGTATGGATGTGCCACATTATCCATTTACCTACTGAAAGGCATTTTGACTGCCTCCAAGTTTTTGCAATTATAAAGAAAGCTGTTATAAACATATTTGTGCAGGTTTCTGTGTAGACATAAATTTTCAACTCATTTTGGTAAATACCAAGGAGTGTGATTGCTGGAGCACATGTGAAAATATGTATAGTTTTATAAGAAAGAGCCAAAACTGTCTTCCAAATCACTTGTACTGTTTCCCATTCCCACTAGCAATAAATAAAAGTTTCTGTTGTTCCACATTCTTGGCAGCATTTGTTGCCATCATCAATACTTAGAATTTTACTATTCTGGTAACTGTGCAGCTGTGCTTCACTGCCAACTGATATAGAGCATCTTTTCATAGGCATATTTGACATCTGTATATATTCCTTGGTGAGGCATTTGTTCAGATCTTTTGCCCATTTTTAAGTGTTATTTGTTGCTGTTGAATATTTAGATTTCTTTGTATATTTTAGAGGATAATCCTTTATTAGATATGTTGTTTGCCAATATTTTCTGCTAATATGTGGCTTATCTTCTGACTTAACAGGTTTTAATTTTAATGAAGTCCACCTTATAAATTATTTCTTTCATAGTTTGTACCTTTGATATTGTATCTGAACAGTTATCATCAAACTCAGTTTCAACTGTTATAACAGAATACCATACACTGAATAACATATAAGTAATAAAAACTTATTTCTCACAATTTTAGAGGCTGAAAAGTCCAAAGTAAAATGCCAGGAGATTTGGTGTCTGGTAAAGGTTTGCTTCCTAATTTATTTGTTATTGTTAGGTGCTGTCGAGTCGGTATCTGACTCATAGAGACCCTCACAGGGTTTTCAATGGCTGACTCAGGATTGCCTTGGGAGTGGATTGCCAGGTCCTTCTCCCATTTTTGTGGTACTGGGAATTGAACTCCGGACCTCAGAGACTGCAGCGTAGCACTCTACCAACTGAGCCAAATCCCAGCCCCTGGGGCTCTCTGGGGTCTCTTTTATAAGGGCACTAATTATATTGATGAGGGATCCTCCTTCATTTCTTAATTATCTACCAATGATCCCACTTCTTAATACCATCATATTGAAAGTTAGGATTTTAATATATGAATTTTAGGGAGGGAGGAATCTTTCAGTCTATAGCACCAAGGTCATCTACATTTTCTCTTATATTCTAACAGTTTCACATATCACATTTTACACGTAGGTCTTGGACTCAGCTTAAGTTACTTTTTGGGAAGTATGTAAGATCTGTATTTAGATTCAGTTTTGGGGGTGTATATTTCCAGTTGCTCAGCACTCTTTGTTGCAAAAACTATCTGTTTTCCCTTTTATTATCTTTGGTTTTTTGTCAAAGAAGATTTGACTATATTTGTGTGTGTACAATTATGAGCTTCTTTTCTGTTCCATTGGTCTATTTGTTTATTTTTTGGATATTATCACGCTGTCTTGATTACTAGCCACTAGCAGGTAAAATATCTGCATATATACAGCTAATTCATAGTGGAACTGAGATAAGGTCTTTACTCTTTAAACTGCAGTAGACTTCAGTCTTGTCTTTTCCACATCAAGGATTCTGATGACTGTTAACAAAGTTCTATACAATGAAACAGTACCTTTCTCTAGCAAGAAATTTATCTTATAGTAAAAATTTTAAGATTGATTAGTTAATTTTCTGAAGAAATTATCACAAGCTAAAATAATTTTCAATATACTTTGAAGAATGATGTTTTGTAAGGCAAAATTGAATGTGACAATGCTAGGGTCCCAGTGCCCCAAATATATATATTGTTACAATTCAGGCAATCGAAGCACACAGAGAAGTACTGTCAATGGAAACACTTTGGATCTTTATCTGTTAGCAAAAGTAAACTTTATTATTACTCACCTCAACATTTGCAGAAGATTACCAAAATATTAATGTTGTTATTAGGTGCTGTTGAGTTGGATTCAACCCACAGCAACTCTATGTATAACAGAACTAAACACTCCCCAAAACTGTAATCAGTGCTTCTCTGTTATTCATAGGATTTTCAACAGCAGATTGTTTCAGGATTGTTTTGGGAGTGTGATGCTAGGTGATTCTCCCATTTTTATGGTGCTGGGATTTGAACCCAAGGCCTCAGAGAGTACAGAGTAGCTCTCTACCAACTGAGTTAAACTGTATCCTCCCCCCCAAAATGTTAATTGTTGTGGTTGTTAGGTGCCTTGGAGTCCTGTCTGACTCAGCGACTCTCAAAGGGTTTTCAATGGCTGATGGTTTTAGGATTGCCTAGGGAGTGGATAGCTACATCCTTCTCCCATTTTTGTGGTACTGGGAATCCAACTCAGGACATCAGAGACTGTAGAGTGGCACTCTACCAATTGAGCTAAATCCCAGCCCCCAAAATGTTAATACTTGCTCTTAAAAACAGAAACATGGTAAGGTGGAAAAGGCAGTACGGAAGAAAGATAATAGTGTTCAAGGTTTATAAAGCATACCACAGATTATTAATTAGGAATTGGGGTATGATATCTATAACAAAGTATAATGAAAACATATATAATTGGGAATCTTTATTTTTCTAATAAATTTGTGTGTATATATATACACAAATACATGTATATACACACATACATACACACATATATATGAACATAAATGATCAATATCTATAACAGAATAGAGAATAATAGAGTCCAAACATCTATATTCATCTAAATCATGTATTTCTTGGTAAGCTATGAATATCAATTGGTAATGTCTTGGAGGCCCAATCTCTGTAGTGTAGATAGGCTGCTCTGAATTGTAATAGATGGGTAAGAAATTATTCTGTAAGGAGCTATTTCCGGTAATGAAAATCTCATGAATTTTGTGAGATAAAGATCAAGTAATACTGAGAAAGAGATACTCCAGATTTAGAAAGGAAATGAGAAGTAAGAATTATCCAATGACATTGACAGATGTTTCCAAAAAGCTATACACCATCTCTCCTTTGGTGTCCACAGATGTTATAAGGGATCCTAGTGCTAAGTAGTTTTGGTCATAGGAAGATAAAAATTTCAAATTTTTATATTATTGTTATATGATTCTTTTTTAAAGTTTTAAAGAAAATTGTTGTTAGGTGTCGTTGGTGTCTGACTCATAGCTATCCTGGGTACAACAGAAGAAACACTATTGTCATGCTTTTCTGCTATTCATAGGGTTTTCAATGGCTGATTGTTTTCTTAGGGGTGGATTGCCAGGTCCTTCTCCCAAGTCTACAGCAGCTGGTATTCCCAGGTGGTCTCCCATCCAAGCACTAACCAGGTCTGACCCTGCTTAGCTTCTGAGATCTGATGGGATTGGGTGCCACAGTGGTAGGGCTGCAGGCTAAAGAAAATTAAGTTGCATTAAGATTTTGATGGCCTATGTAATATTTGATAACTGAATAAAATGTATTCATGAATACCCTCCAAAATATGCACTACTGTGAATTACATATGTATGTTTTCCATTTTCTCTCTAAAAAATTTAATTAGCATATGATATAATTAATGGATTCCCACTTATTGATTGGATATTTGCTTTTTTGTATTTAACTTTTTATTTCTTTATGTATTCTAGACACTAATTCCCTGTCAGGTGTATAAAAATATTACATCTCATTCTTTCTTTACTTTATTATTTTCCTTCCTTTGAAGAAGCTTTTTAAAATTATGCAACCCCATTGGTCAATTCTTGTTAATATTTTGGGGGTTATTGTTATCCTTTTTAGAAATTTCTTGCCTATTCCTATATTTTGAAATATTTTTCATATATTTTCTTCTACTGGTTTCATAATTTTAGGATTTACATTATAGCCCTTGATCGATCTTCAATTCATTTTTGGACAGAGTATAACAGGGATCTAATTTCATTCTTTTATATGAGGATATCCAGTTTTCCCAGCACCATTTATTGAAGAGGCTATCTTTTATCCAATATTTGTTTTTAGCTCCTTTGTTGAAAATCAAGTGACTATAACTTCCTGGGTTTCTTTCTGGGTCCTCTATTCTACCTCATTGGACTACATGTCTATTTTAGTGCCAGTACCACGATGGTTTTGTTTCTGTGGTTCTGTAGTATAATTTAATGCCAGGTACTGTGATGCCTCATGCATTGCTCTTTCTACTAAGGATTGCTTGGCTATTTGGTGACTTTTTGCTTACATATGAATTTAAGACTGCTTTTTCCTATTTCTGCAAAGAATGCCACTGGAATTTTGATGGGGATTCCAGAAATCTATATATTGTATGGCTATTTTCACAATATTAATTTTGCTGATCCTTGAACATGGAAGGTCTTTCATCGTCTAGTGTCTTTATCAATTTTTCTTCAGTGTTTTGAAATTTTTATTGTAGAGGTCTTTCACCCATTTCACCCATTTGGTTAGATTTGTTTCCAGGACTTTTTTTTTTTTCCTGTGTGGCAATTATGAATGGAATTGTTTTCTTGATTTCTTTCTCAGCATGTTCATTATTGCCATATGGAAATGACATGGATTTTTGAATGCTGATTTTGTATACTGCTACTTTGTAAAACTGCTTATTAGACCTAAGTCTTTTCTGGTGGAGTCTTTAGGGTCCTTTAAGTAAGTATAGGATCATATTATCTGCAAATAGGAATAATCTGACTTCTTTATTCCCTATTTGTATCACTTTTATTTTATTGCTGTGGCATGACTTCAATCACTTCATATTGAATAAGAGTAGAGAGAGTCAATACACTTACCTTACTCCTGACTTTAGAAGAAATTCTTTCAGTTTCTCCATATTTAGTATAATGTTGGCAACAGGTTTGTTGTATTTAGTTTTTATTATATTGAGATATGCTCCTTTTGGAGCTGGGGTTTAGTGCTGCTCTGTGCTCTCTGAGGCCCTGCATTTGATCCCCAGCACTGCTATAAATGAAAGAAGGACCTGGCAAGCCACTCCTGAAACAATACTAAAACAATCTGCCATTGAAAACACTATGAATAGTAGAGAAGCACTGACACAGTGCTGGGCATGCCACATGTAGGCCAGTGTTTCATTCTGTTACACATAGGCTTGCTATGTGCACATAGGTGCCGTCAAGTTGGTATCCGACTCATAGCGACCCTCTGTACAACAGGGGAAACACTATTGTCAGTGATTCTCTGCTGTCCATAGGGTTTTCAATGGCAGATTGATTTTTGGGAGGGGGTTGCCAGGTCCTTCTCCCAAGCCTGGTGTTCCCAGGCGGTCTCCCATCCAGGTACTAACCAGGCCCGACCCTGCTTAGCTTCCGAGATCTGACGGGATCTGATGCCACAGGGCTATGGCTGCAGGCCCAGATATAGTAGTACAATTAAAATCGGTTTATGCCACTATTATATCACCAATGTATATAGAAAAGCAACTAAAATAATGTAGTATACATTATCAAATTAGAAATTAATTAATGTGCAAGCTAAAGTAATAAGTGAATGAAGTTAAGGAAAGGAAAAGTTAAGAGGAAAAGGAATAAACAGCAAGATTAAATGAAATAAAAATATAATAAGAAGAAGAACAGAGAAGAGTGTTAGGAAAAGACAGGGAAGAGAGCAAAAAGCTTAAAAAGTCTGCATAATAAAGAAAGTATTCATTAACAAAATTAGAATAGTGTAAGAAGAAAACAAAAACCAGAATCTTTAAAAAAATAAGTATAAATAGTACTGAATGTACAGTAATATGAAAAAAAGGGAAACTGTGATTTTTTTAAGGGAAGAATTTTACAAAAAGGATCAATATGGGAGTGGCTTCTTTCCAGGCCCTCTAATATGACAGTCTGCCACGCATGTGGGGGAGAAGATGTGTTTTATTTTGAGGTTTTTGCTCTGGCTTATGCTGAGCCCAGAGCATTTATGGGACGGTTGCCTATTTGGCTATTTTTCCTTTAAGAGTTTCACTTTGGGTACCAGGAATTATATTGCTCCCTGAGCTTAATTTTGCAGTCTTGTAGGCAAGCAGATTCTCAGTTGCCCCAGAGTCTCCTTGATCTGAGTATCCTACAGTGACTGATATCCAAGCTGAGGATTATCACATGAGAGTTTAGTGATTTAAGGAAAGCAAACAGAGCCCTGATTCTGTGCTGGTGGGTGGATTTCAGAACCTTCAACTCCCACTATGAAGTAAACCCTCTGGGTAGGAGGTGCTGTGGGGCTAAAGTCCTCTGCCCAAGTCGACTTTCTGAATTTTCAGCTCCACTCTTACCAGTAAGTCTGGGGCACCCCACTGAGGCAGCTCGGCACCTCTGTGCCACAGAGGGTGGAGCCACTGGCCAGGAGCTGAGCCATGTTGCTGGGAGCCCCTGGCTGCCCGCCTGGCTTTCTCAGCACTTCTATGACTGGGCCGCCCACTCTCCATGTCTGCCTCCCACAGCCATCTCATACCAAGGTGCAGTCAGGCTTTGACTTCTTCCTTGTTTTTGCCCCCACCCCCAAGTCTTTCCAGCTAAAACAATAGGCTCTCTCTCCAGCTGACATTTGGCAGTCATCCTCTGGGATCTTGGGGGTGACAGGGTAGATTTGGTCTATGGAGATTTGACATGCCGAAGTCACTGTCACACCAAATCCTCCAAGTGAACTTAAGGTTTATGAGATCAAGGAGATTGTCCTGGGCATAGGTATGCTAGTGACTCTTTTTCACCCAGCCTGCCTGGTTTATCAGGTGGATATGGTTTTTGCTTCTCCATCGTCCCATTAAGGGCACCAGAGCTGGAGCCATGAACAGACCTTTCCTGTGTCTGTGCAGCTTTTCTAAGTGTTTGCAGCTGACCTATCAGTTCTTTTATGGTATATGCTGTTTCATCTCTGTATTTTCCTTTGGAATTGAGTCTATCCTTTGTCATTCTACTCTTTTATCCTCACAGAGTTATAGGAAAGCGACTTTTAATTTGCCATTTTCTCCAGTTTCAATTATGCTTCCTTTAGGCAAACACAACTGATTGTAGATGTTCAATACAAATGTCAATCAATTTATATGATATTTCATGTAAAAGCCCATTTTTATCATATATGAAAAGAAAGTTTGACTACTGTGTTCATTTGAAATTAGCAAACCCTGTCTCCTTTTCCTTTCTTAGAGGTTTTGAATATTCTCTTCCATAAGGCTGGAACATAACTTCTTCACACTTAGTACCTTCAGAAGTCTTCTTTGACCATCTTTCTTTTGTTGCCTTCACTAAGCTTTTCTCTTCTTTATGGCCTTTGCTTGCTTGTTTATATTTTGTCCCCTAATAGTGTATAGCTTGCAGCCACACCCTGCTGGCTTCTTATCAGATCTCAAAAGTGAAGCAGCATCAGACCCAATGAGTACTTGGATGAAAGACCACCTGGGAATACTGGGTGCTATAGGCTTGGGAGAAGGATCTGGCATCCCACTCCCCCCAAACAATCAGCCACTGAAAACCCTATGAATGGCAGAAAAGCACTGACAATAGTCCTGGGCATGGCACAATTTTAGTGTTTCATCTGTTCTACATAGTGTTAGTGAGTGGGACCCAACTCTATAGCACCTAACAACAACAAAAGTGTATAAACCAATTGGAACAAGGACAATGGCTCTTTTGTTCACCATGACTGTATACACAACTTTTAATAATGTGCTTGGCAAATATTTGGTACACAATAAATATTTGTTCTGAGAATAAGTAAATGAATCAATATGACATGATATAAATGGCATTGAATTTGAGGTCAAGTCATAGATTCCTCTTAGTCTTTTAACACCTTTCTTTCTATATTGTTGTTGTTGTTGTTGTTAGGTGCCGTCGAGGCAGTATCCGACTCATAGCGACCCTCTGTACAACAGGGGAAACACTATTGTCAGTGCTTCTCTGCTGTTCATAGGGTTTTCAATGGCAGATTGATTTTTGGGAGGGGGTCGCCAGGTCCTTCTCCCAAGCCTACAGCTTCTGGTGTTCCCAGGTGGTCTCCCATCCAGGTACTAACCAGGTAGTTGCTGATAGGACATGCTAATTTTGAACTTTGTGATTTCTATACAGACAATCTATAATTTTCCTTTGTGACTTCTTGCTTTTCCTCCGCTTCACATTCTGGGTAAAATTATTTTTAAAATCAGAGTATACAAAGACTCTTTCTCAAGATAAAAAAGAAAAAGAGGGCTGAACGTGCCATGCAGTGGTAGAGTACTTTCCTAGCATGTCTGAGGACCCAGACTCAACCCACCAGTACTGGACCTCGTTAAACTGCCTCATTAAATTTTACCATCCCTTACCTCCTTTCCTTACTTTCATGTAATAGCCTTCTGTTTACTTTGTATCATTTACAGATGAGGTCAGAAATTAACACCTTAATTCTTTTCTAATCTTGGAGATTTCTACTTTCTATCACAAAAGTAGACCTCTTGGTTTTCATCCTTAACAACAATGATCTTTTCTTCCACTTACTTTCCAGTTGAATTCCATAATTTCTTACTGTTCCATTTATCCCCAACATCTCAGCCACACCACTCTTTTGGAAGAACTGTATCCTGGATCTTATCATAACTCTAAAGCCACTTCTTTCATTAAATAAGCTTTGATGTCCCTCTCAGTGTCAACCCCTCTACTTCTAGTACTTTTTCTACAGTATGTCCAATCTAATAATTCTCTGAGTTCAGTAAGTCTCCCAATTTATAACCCAAGTGCTTAGATTGCTTCCTTACCTAGCTTTATCCCACTAATATAATCACTGTTCTGCAAACACCATAAATACTCAAAAGCTTTCTAGTACTAATTATATCTCAATTCTGGTTGATATAATAGTCATCTTACTCTTTCCCTGCCTGCAGCAGTAGCCCTGTGGCATCCGATCCCATCAGATTTCGGAAGCTAAACAGGGTTGGGCCTGGTTAGTACCTGGATGGGAGACCACCTGGGAACACCAGAAGCTGTAGGCTTGGGAGAAGGACCTGGCAACCCCCTCCCAAAAATCAATCCACCATTGAAAACCCTATGAACAGTAGAGAAGCATTGACGGTAGTGTTTCCCCTGTTGAACAGAGGGTCGCTATGAGTCGGATACAGACTCGATGGCACCTAACAACAACAACAACAACAACTCTTTCCCTATACCACTGCAACTGAAAGTTGCTAGAAGAAATTGGGAAACTGGATTAACTGCAATCAATGTAATTTTATGAAAGTACACTATCCACTTGGCTTTCATCCTCATTTTCTTTTGCTGTTATCTTCTCTACCAAATTTATAATTACCAAATTCCTCCTTTCCTTTGTACTTATTAGCTTCTCTTTTTAATACCCATTTCTTTTGTGAAAAGTCTCATCTATTTCAATGTCTAAAACACTACAAAACTCTAATGAATCAAATTTTATCTTCATCTTAGACTTCCCCATAGTTTCAGATTGCACAATTGCTTTCTTAATCTATATAATTGGATATCTAATAGGCAGCTCAACATTAAAATATTAACAAAATAACTTCTGTTTCAAGACAATGTATTTCTTTCTACAAGCTTCCTCTACTCCAGGCAATACTATCTTTGGAGTCAGCCTCTTTTCAGAAGTATAAATCTGATCACATTATACCCATGCATAAAGCGCTCTACTGGTTCCACCTTTCATTTATTAAAATATCTATATCTCTTACCATGGTCTCTATATTTTTTTATTTAACCTGAGCCCTTATCTCTTGAAAACAATGACAGAAGTCATATATGTTTAGATATATTAGGTACCGTAATTACTTGACAATAGCTATACAACAATTATAATTAGTATTCTTAAAAATGACTATGTTGAGCCAGGCACAGTGGCCCATGACTATAATCCCAGAGACTCAGGAGACAGAAGCAGGAGGATCACGAGTTTCAGACCAAAGGCAGTCTGCATAATTTAATGAGACTCTGTCTCAAAAAGTAAAATAATGGGCTGGGGGTGCATCTCAGTGGTACAGCACTTACAAAGCATCCAAGTTATTACCCATGTTACTCATGCAAGCACAAGGCCCTGGGTTCAACACCCAATACTGCAAAAAAAAAAAAATACTATGTTGTTGTTAGGTACCAGGGAATTGGTGGCCAGCTCATAGGGACCCTTTATACAACAGAAGAAACACTATTGTCATGCTTCTTTGGTATTCATATGGTTTTCAATGAATGATTGGTTTTTGGGAGTGGGTTGCTGGGTCCTTCTCCCAAGCCTATAGCAGCTGGTATTCCCTGGTGGTTTTGCATCCAAGTACTAATCAGGTGCAACCCTGCTTAGCTTCTGAGATCTGATGGGATCAGATGTCACAGTGGTATGGTGCAGGCAAAAATGACTATAAACAGCAATAATTCACTGTATGAAAAGTAGAAGAAAGGATATCAAAAGTTTTCACCACAAAGAACTGATAAAAGTTTGAGGAGATAAATATTTAAACTGATTAAACATTACATCATATATTCATGTGTTAAAATATTATATGTTGTTGTTGTTGGGTGCTGTCAAGTCGGTATCCGACTCATAGCGACCTTCATAGGGTTTTCAATGGCTGAGTGCTTCAGGATTGCCTTGGGAGTGGAGTACCAGGCCCTTCTCCCATAAAATATTGTATGGTACCTCCTTAATATATAAATTTTGTGTATCAGCTGAAATATATTTTTAAAAGAACAATTATATTTTGTGTACATTGAAAATCAAGAAACTTTTAAAATATTGGCACAGTGGGGGTAACAACAGTACTTTCACAGACATTAAATATATAATACTTGAAGTTAAAAACTTAGCAGGTATGCTAAATAGCATATGGAGGCAGATGATTTATAATTTTTTCAAAATTAGAAGATAGATATGAAAAAGTAAACAGCATCCTATAAAGCCATGGAGATTTAATGTCTACAAAAGCAGTTAGGAATTACAGAAGATAGAATGAGAAGATGTACTATATGTTCAAGTAGAAAATAGAGAAAAATGAGTAGGAAATGATTCACAGGGGCTAAAAATGTTCTAGAAACATTGAAAGATGTGAATGTTTAGACTCAAACATCAATGTGAATCTAACGTATGGTAAATAAAAAGCAACCTATGCCTGGACATGCCACTCTCAAATGGCATGACACCAAACCCAAGGTGACCATGACATATCTTCACAGAAATGACAACAGTTTTAAAAAAGCAATAGAAACCCAAAGCCAAAGGAATAAATCTTCAAATTCTTGGTAGAAACAACACTGTAGAATTACAGCAACTTATAAAATTTGTTGTTTCAAGGTCAAGGGCAAAATAAAAAATCTTTCAGAAAACAAAATCATAAAATCTAACAAGAAAAACACTTTTAAAGCAGTGGTTCCTAGCCAAAAGTAAGTTCTGGTGCCCTTCCTTGCATGGTTTACTCTGAGAATATAAGAGTATTTTGTAATGTCCAGAACATGTCTAATCACAACAAATCAAAGATATTATTGGTATTTAAATAGGTAGAAGTCAAGGATGCCACAAAATACACAAGGGATACAGAATAGACCCTCACAACAAAAAAATTATCTGGTCTCAAATGCTAATGGTACTAAGAATGAAAAAACCTTCAATAAAATATTGTCTAAAGTATATGGTTAGCCTGCTTCCATAGCACTGTGGCATCCGACCCAGTCACATCTCAGAAGCTAAGCAGGATCCGGCCTGGTTAGTACTTGGATGGGAGACAGCCTGGGAATACCAGATACTGTAGGTTTGAGAGAAGGACCCGGCAACCCCCTCCCAAAAATCAATCTGCCATTGAAAACCCTATGAATAGCAGAGAAGCACTAACAAGGTGTTTCATCTGTTGTAGGTAGGGTCACTATGAGTCAGATACCAACTCCGTGGCACCTAACAACAACAACAAAGTACATAGTTATAAAAGGAAGGAAATGACTCCCAAGAGAATACCTACAAATATAAGAAAAAGTTGGAAAGGCATGCAGTCATAAACATTAAATGTAAAACAATAACCCAGGGATAAATAATATTACTAAATTGTTGAAAAACAGTAATATATAAATTGGAAAGGTAACTACTTTATAGTTCAGTTATAGCTCAGAAGGCAGGTGAGATATTGATTAGATCCATACTTTGTCAAATCAGTTATATATGTATATATATCTTTGTACATGTATATTTATATATACATATGTATATAACATTTTCTAGGATAGTTGTGATTAGCCTGCAAACCAAAGTAGAAAATAAAATAAAAGAAGGC